>PVHP010007426.1:25558-56710 GCA_004024765.1 Zapus hudsonius
AATGGCAATCATAAAGAAAACCAACAACAATCGTTGCTGGCGAGGATGCGGGGAAAAAGGAACCCTCATTCACTGCTGGTGGGATTGCAAACTTGTTCAACCGCTATGGAAAGCAGTGTGGAGACTTCTGAGCAGAATGGACATAATCCTTCCAATGGACCCAGCTATCCCTCTTCTAGGCATCTATCCACAAGATGTCGCATCTCGATGCAGAAACATTTGTTTTGGCTGCAACTTAATACATGAGTCCTGTTGTAAAAATATTTCATCGATGGGATCTGATCTGCACTTAAAGAGTTTGGATTTTGTAGTGTTTCAGATTTCTGATTAGATTTTTATCAACTTTTAGTTACTTTTGTTTGAAGTTAAGTATTGTTTTGCTGATAACATTATTTCCTTTCTTTGATACATTAGGGCTTTCTTGATTTTTTTTCATCAACATCAGTGTCATAAGTGAAACATAAACAAAATCTTCTTTTTGATATACATTGTCCTTACTGTATTTTAAATTAGCATGTATTTTTGTTCAAATTTTTGTTTGTAAGAAAACAAGTCCTTCAATTGTTATGAAGGCTGCTTTCCAGATTATCAATTATTAAAGATAACTTACATTTAAAATAGAATATATTCCTGCATTTTCATACCATTTACTAGTTTCTTCTATTTTTAGATGAATTAACAGAATAATGCGTGCTGACCATTATTTCAATATGCGTTTAATACACTTTCAATATGTGTTTAATACTTTATTCCTTATGAGAATTAACCTCAAATTGCTATAAAATAGAGAATATTCTTTCTTATTTTACATTTTACCCACCAGATTACATCCAGAGTATTATTTTTTTCACTGGAAACTGGTTTTATTATATAACACACACATTATATTCCATGCAATGAAATCTTCTAAATTTTCCCTTAATATTATATTCTACAGATAAAAGTCCCACACGTGTCTCTTTGTCTCCAACTCCAGTAATAGACACCTGGTCCATGTTTTTTTTAAATTTTTTTATTTTTCTGGTGGTCCATGTTTTTTGCACTGATAATTCTTTTGGAAAATGATCACTTAATCAAGGTTATGATCAAATTAATTTCTTAAATTTGCATGTTCCATCTATTATCTCCTTCATTTGCTTGCTTTGTTTTCATTATTTTTACCCTTCCTTTTTCTCTATTTTCACTGAGAGGCTTGTGCAGAGGAGTCTTGAACCTCTTAGAACTCTGAAACTGTTCAACTGCATAATTATTCTTTCTTAAAAGAAAATCTCATCATTTGTTTTTCAATATTTATATCAAAGAGTGACATAAGCCCTTGCACAGTATTATAGAAAAGGAAGTCTTTAAAGAATGTAGTGAAAACTCATTTTTAAAAAGAGACTAATGTTAATGTTGCCCAAGATCTTTGGTATAGAGTAAGAAAAGTTAGGTGAAAAGAGATGAAGCCACATGTCTCCCCAAGGAAAAGCAAATAGGCTTGGAGAACCCTGCTCCATGCAGGCATTCAAAAAACCAGGTGACAAAGTTCCTTCATTCCCTTTGATTTAAGCTTGCCAATAAAGACAAGGCCCTTGTAGCAATCACCAAAGGTGAATGTAGCTTTCAGTTATGCAACCATAGTCAGTGCATTTGTTTACTCTCGTATGACTTTTAATAAAACAGGTATTCTTGGTAAACTTTATGAATGGTGCTTTAAGGTTCTTTTGTTTACTTTCTTATCTGATTTTCAATGAAACATGTATTTGTGATAAGATTTTTAAATGATGCTTTTAAAAACTTTATGATTTTTGTTTGCAGTGTAATTTCTTAGAAACCAAGAATATGTTTAGAAAGTGTTACTTGGAAATAAGAATAAATGTGTCAAATAAAACATTCATTACAAGAAATTAGAATGTTTGAATCAATTAAAGAAATAATTCTATTTATTTAGCAAAAACATACTACCAATGAATATAGATACATTGAATTAGGCTTACAAACTTTGCACGTTTATTGGAAAGGATTAGAATATTATTGGGTAAAATATTTTCTAAAACTATAGTCACAGTCAGCCACATGTTGCTGGGATGAATCTTCAAACCAGGCACAATTTGGGGGAGGAAAGTATTTATTGAAACTACAGATTGAAGGGAAGTTCTGTTCACAGGTTCAAGCAGAAAGAAAAACCCATCGCCTATACCACACACACAATAGCAAACAGACAGGAAGGGGTAAGGAGAGAATTCTTTCACCTTTATATAGCCCTAGGGTGGGATCTTGCAATTCTATCCCAGACTTAATTGCTTCCTGAGTCTCTGGAATTTCATTCCTGCACTGCCCACACAGGAAAGGATGCTTATTTCTAGCTTCTTTGAGCTTCCTTACATCCTGCCCCCTACTGAGAGGTTGCCTTCCTGTGAACATCCTCAGAGACCCACCCAAGATAATTAAAAAGATCAAGTTGACAACCATACCTAACTATCACAACTATTAAATTATCAACCAATTTGTCTACATTCTCATGCTCTTTCTAATTTTACCACTAACCTAACAGCCTATCCTGGACTATTATATACAAGTCAATAAGTACATACGTTCTGTCTAAAATAAAACAACAAAGGCTTAATAGATTCATGTTATCCTGAATTGCTTTAGAAAGTGATTCTCTCTCCTTGAGTTTTAGACTTCAGATCAGAAGGAATTTTGTTGAAGATACTCATTACGTTTTACTGTCTCAAGTGAATATAACCATGTATGAACTTTGGAGGAAATGTTGTGACTTTTTATTATTAATAAATGAAATAATTTGCTGTTTAAATTATGCTTTCTAAATATAAATGAACTTTTATATGTAGGCTATTACCTACTACTCTAATTGTCAAAGAAACGGTTGACACAATTAGGTGCCTGAGTAGGCAGGATGATAAAATTGCATGTATTTTACATTAAGCTGAAAAGCAGTGATGAAACAGAAAAGTCAGGAACAACAGAGCTTGAAACTTAATACTAATGAACACAGGGAACTTACTTAAACTCACCTTAAAACAGCTACTTCTCTTCTTAAACACATGACATTACATAGGGCATATTGTGCATACTTGGAGACAAATTCTCAAGAGAGATTTCATGTAAAATACTGACAAACATTTGGTAAATATCATTCAGTAGATGTCAGTTGCTTTCAGTGTGAATGTCTGTTATGAGTTCAGTTCACGTTTGGTGGGTTTTATGAAAGACAGCCCGAGCTTTAGATAACGGGTTCTCACTCCATCGAAACACCAGCTTGCAGGGCAGCATTGTAGCGTTCACACTGCTCCCTTGAGAATATCGGGGAGTAGCCACATTATGCCATAACTAAGATGAAAGCTGGGTTTCTCCACCTACCCTCTATCAGCAGGCTGTACCATCTTTGTTGTTGGTAGGAGGTGACAACATCCCTCAATGCCAAAGTTAGAAAACAAAAGTGTTCCCAAACACTGTCCAATGCCAATGTCTCCTTGAGGGCAAAGTGCCTCTTGTTGAGACTTGCTGAATGAGAGGGAATCATGAAGGCTTTAATATATTATATTATGTTTTATTATACTAATATATATATATATATATATATATATATATATATATATATATATATATATATATATATATATACACACACACACACACGTGCTGTATCCACTGAACCATCTCCCCAGGTCACTTATGAAAAGTTATATATATATCTGCACCAAGTGATTTCTTCTATATGTCATGGATTTTTCCATGTAATTCCAGGTGATAATACAAACACCCACAAACATGTATATATATATATATATATATATATATATATATATATATATATATATATATATATATATATATATATATATATGGATGTGTCATTGATTCACTTTTACCAAGAAGAGAGAAGTGATATTAATTGATAAAGCAGAATATTTTCATAGATTGAGCTAAGAAAAAAAATGGAACACACTGACTTGTGAGTTTGCAAACTCCAAGCTAAGATGAACATTCCATTAAGCATGTAATCATCAGAGTTGTGCTGGGAATTTCTTTCCTTGGAGGGAGCTTGAACTACATCATCTCTTGGGTCATTTTAATGACAAGACACTGCCATTTTGTCAAGACTGAAGATGCACTGCTGTGGAAACCATTCCAGCTGAGGTCATAATTGAAACTGTGATACTATTGGAGTTCTCTGTTGTTGGCAGTACTAGGATTGAACACAGGGTCTGACACATGGAAAAACAATCTGACTCATCACTGAGTTACATCCCTAGCCCTGAGTTCCCTTCAAGAGCATGAGAAGTGCCTACTTCTTCCAAAGGAATGCTAAAGAATATCCATCATCTTTAGAAGGAATCTGGAAAAAAAAACACCTTACATTTGTTGATCTTATATTGGGTCAAAAAAAGGATGAAGGGAGACAAAAGGAAAGAAAACATACAAAAAGAATTTGACGTTTCAAGGCATGAAGGGTTCACTTTGTTAGTTGAGGAGACAGTGTGTTGATAGAAGAGCTTAGTTCATTTCTAGGAGGTCAATGTGACCTTCTTTGAAAACCATCCCAAGGAAAGTATCATCTAAAGTCTTGAATTCCAAAGAGACAATTATTATTATTATTATTATTATTGTGATTGTTTACACTAGTAGAGAAGCTAGAAACCGATTTAAAAAATAAGTGAGTAGATTATGAAAAAGTTATTTTTTGGTGTATGTGTGATGTGTGTGTGTTCATGTATGTGCATATACCACGGTGCATGTGTGAAGGTCAGAGCATAACTTCAAGTGTTGGTTCTCACCTTCGACCTTGCTTGAGGTAGAGTCTGACATTGTTCACTGCTACATTCTCCAGGCTAGCTGGACTGTGAATTTCTGATTCTCCTGTCCGTCACTCTTGTAGCTGAAGGCTTGCTGATATGACAGGCGGTTTTTGATAAGTAGTTGTACTTATAAAACAAGCACTTTATCCACTCAGCCAGCTCCCCAGCTCCATTATGAAAAGTAAAATTATATATATATTATATATGTTATACATAATATATAATGTGAATATATTAGAAAATAGTTTCTTACCTTTCATATAGTTTTCAAATTACAGTAAAATTTAATCTCTGATGAGCAATATCCAATAGATTTTATATATATATATATATATATATATATATGTCTGCACCAAGTGATTTCTCTATATGTCATGGAATTTTCCAATATTTTTTTGGTTCAGTACAGAATTCAGATGTCTTTTGAATCTCAATGATCTGCCCTTTGTTTTCTAGCTGTTTTTTATCCCTGTTACTGGTGGCTGCTGTGGTGTGGAAGATCAAGCAAACTTGCTGGGCTTCTCGTCGGAGAGAGGTAGCTGTGATGCTATTTATTGTTTTAAAGGTTTGAGCAAACATGGGTCTCTACTGCTTAGCTGATTGACTCCTTTCAAGTACAGATTTTCAAATCAGTCTTACGAACATTCAACAATCTTGTGTTTTTAAAGCTTCAGAGTCAATTACCACTGTCATTTCAAGTGAATGTATATAGCAGTGTTAGTTGCTGGGTTATAAAAGTAATACTAGAATTTATAGTGAATACATGCATTTCTATTAAATAACCTTTAATGTCTTTAATATAGAGACTTAGTTAAGGTATAAGTCTACAGTTTATTTTATACCAGTGTCTCTGTTGAAATTTATAAAAATTCAGAGAGATGGATCTTTAAGAAAAAAACATCAGCTACTAGAAATTTATTATAAAATTATTTTTTCTGGTGGGGGATATTTAATCAGTATTTCTTCAATTTCTTGGTTATCTGTTAACCCAGTTATATTTAAAGAACTTGTCAATTTGATGTACTTTTGTATCAGAATGGATTATGTTGTTCTCTATAATTCTAAAACTTATAAAAAGAAAAGTTTTATAAAGCATCAGTTGAGAATGTGAATATATTAGAAAACTTAGTTTCTTATCTTTGATACATAGTTATCAAACTTCAGAAAGAAACAGTAAAACTTAATCTCTTATGAGCAATATACAATAGATTTATTCTATACTACATATGAAGAAAATTCATTTGTATTTATTAATGATATTTGATGTTCTAATATTGTTTATAGTAAAATTCTAGTTTTAGTATTATTAGTATATTTTTTCTGTGCCTTTCCCAATATGGTTTACTCATATAGATTTCCATATAGGAAAGATAATATTTAAGGATATTTGAAAGGAATCCTGAGCATATTCAAAGCTATAGAATTAATGATAGGAATTTGTAATTGTCTCCTTATTTTCAAAGCTTAGTATATACTTAAATTTGGAAACTTGATAACTGAATGAAAATTACAGTTTCATCTCTCTTGGAATTACTGTAATTGTGTAACGGCAGTTTCAGTGATTTTATAAGGATAAGGTCTATATATAAGATGAAAATAACGGAACTTTTAAAACTTTATTTGGTTAATTCTTCTAGGCATATTGATTTTAACTCTGTGGTGTCATAGGTTTTTCAGCCAACATTTGTATGCTTTTAATAGTATAATTTTAATGTCAAGCACCTATTACTATTATTATTATTTTTAATTTCTCTGGAGAATTCAGCTCTCTTAAAAATTAGCTATAGAAGATTGTAATTTTGATATTGCCCATTTATATAGGATCTTGACTTGATTTTTACGGTAACCCTACTAATAATATGTCAGTTTTGGACTTTGCTAATGAATTGAAACAATAATTGGATATTGATTAGTAGAAATATAATTCACTAGAAGGAGGAATTGATTATTATCAATTGGGTGCTCTTTCAGAGTTATTCAAAATGTTTGGCTTCTATCACACATTCCAGCTCAGTGATCACATAAAAGAATAACTTCATTAAGTATATGCTAAAAATAGACGTGACAAACTGCCATATTTAATTGACTTCATTTTAAATCTGGTTTTAATTTTAAACAGTATTTAGAGGCCTAAACATATCAAGATTTTATAATCATCTCTTGAAATAAATATATTTAATCATATATGAGACTTATAGGAATAAAATATTATGAATATTTTACTAGTTAAAAGAAATAAAGTTTTTTTTTCATTTAAAGACACTTAATCCACATGTTTTGGGTTGTTTAATTACAAGATGTCTCAGTTAAAATCTTAACTGCAAAATCCATACAGTAAAACACATATAAATAAAGAAAACCTATTTTTATTTGTTACCTGTGTGTTTGTGAGTGATCTCTTCATTTCATGTATCAGCAATGTTTTCTTTTTAAAAATTCTTTTAAGCTTGCTATCCTTTAAAAGTATCAGAAATGTTAATATTTCCTATATTATATACTTTATATACAAAGCATTTTCAGTATATTATGTTCCTTTTATTCTTAAAATAAATAGTATAAAATATCTAGCATTAAGCAATGCCCTGAGATCTGGAATGTTCACATTTCAGAGTCACGTAGCCTTATTACCTGGATTTGGATTTATTATTTGCAACCTATAGTTTTAATTAGAAAGTAAGAAACTAAAGCCTATATGTAGGGTTTTAGTAACTTTGAATAACAAACTGTTTTGGATATAATTGCCGTATTTTCCTCTATAACTAGTTCATGAGCATAAGAACAGATAGGAAATAAATACTATCATTTAATTAGACCTCATTGATGACATTTGTGAATAGCTTTACAGTATTCTTTGACATGAAACACTTTTGTTTCTATGAAATTACTATGGAAATATTGCTAATGAACACCGCATGTTTTACAACTCCAGTTATTCTACCTTCTTTGACACCAATCTTATTAAAGAAAGAGATTTTCGAACATTATAGATGGTTGAAATGAAAATGTATTGACTAGGACTATGTACAATTTCAGTACAGTTTCTTAATACTTAAAAAATCTGTTATTTTATGTAACATTTAAGTATATTATTTTAATATGAAGGCAAAACTTCCCACAAAGTTATTCTTTTTCTTAACGAGTGGTAATCACTGCATTTCAAGAAATGTCTGTATCTAATGGACTCACATTCATTTTACACTGCTTATCATTACTCTTTCTTCATCATCTTTGTCTTTGTCTTCCTCCTCCTCTTCCCCCTCCTCCTCATTGATACTATTAGCATTTATCATTATTATTATCATATAGAGCTGATAATTGAACCAGACCTGTACAGCAGGCAAGCACCCCTTCCTCTCTGCCATTCACTTCTTGTTGAACAGTTAGGTATAAGGATCGACATGTTATTAATGTTTTCATTATTTGTCTAGAAATTACAGATGCTCCGCATACTTGTGTATATCTTGGCATAGTTTTTATATTAGCCATCTGCCCCTAACAGAACTTGAATTGAGATTTCAGATGTGTCTGAAGCACGGAATGGGAAAGTTAATCTACTCTGCCTGTGTGAACCTGTTTTTCCAAGATCTTTTTATGAATTTAGTTTCTTCTTTTTGCTTTCCTTATTCATTAAATGAATAAAAATAAAAAGAATAAATTAAAGGAATGCTTTAAACGCATTTAATGACAATAAATGTTGGGAAGTGTGTGGGTGATGAGGAGCCCTTCTCCGCTGTTGCTGGTTGTGTACACAGGTGCAGACATTCTGGAAATCAGTGTGGAGGTTGCTGAGACACCTAAAAATAGATTTTCCATATTCCTGTCCTTGGCATATACCTACGTATGACTGCAGAGACACTTGCTCATTCATGTTTATTGCTACTCTAGTCACAATTGCTAGAAACCAGCCTATATGTCCATAAATTGGGGAATTAGTAACAAAGATATGTACAGATAAACAATGGAGTTTTATTCACATATGGAAAAAATGCAATTACAAAAACTCTATGAAAATGGATGGATATGGAAAAGATTATATATATGTGTGTGTGTGTGTGTGTGTGTGTAACGCAGTTTCTGAAAGACAAATGCCACATGTTCTCTCTCATATGTGGACCCTACCTTGCAATTTAGATTTTTGCAAGAGTTGGAATAAGTGATTAGGACAGACCAGTAAGCCAGACATGGATCAGGAGGGAAGTAGAAGGGAAGCCTTTGGGGGTTGAGAGTAGATATATATGTAGGCGGCAGAATATGATATGAGGGTGGGAATTTTGAGTGGAGTCAGAAAAGATTAAAAATTACATACTGATTATAGTTAGTAGGAGAAACCCACAAATATATACATGTTCACAGTGCTCATAGGAACTATTGGGTTTAGCATATTTCACTACATTTAGAAAAGATATGATCTATGAGAAAAGTTTTTGGAAGTGAGAATAAGAATGGAGATAAATGTTACTTTCTGGAGATTGTATATGCAATTGATATCTAAAATATTTTTAATATTGTTTGCTTATAGATAAAATATTTTTTTCTTGAAGTCATAATTTAAAAAAATTGGTCATTAACTTTACATTTAGACCTAAATATTTAGGTAGGTTAAGAAATGATTAGTGATAAGTTTTCTCTGAGTAAACATTAGTGTGATTTGACATAAAATCTTCTATACATTCAAGTAAATATGTCCCTTTTTGTGTGATATATTTGCTTGTCTTTATTTTCCAAAATTTATATTGTTTTCTGACATTCAAACTTAGTGAATAACCTATATTTTTATGTGTTCAATATAATTGAATGAATACAATAAATCAAAACAATGAATAATTACAATTTTGTTTCCAACATACTCACCTTGGACAGAGATGAATCCTCCTTCTTGAAGTCCACATAGACTGAGAGAGAAAGAGTAAGTTTTTGAGAAAAAAGGTCCTAATTTGTCTTCAAATTAGGAGTTAAATGTATAAGCAAAAAAGATATATACTCTAATTATCCATCAAAATTAAATTCTTTTATCTAATAATTATATTTCTAAAATATATTCCACAGATATACACCTGCTATTTCTTCAAAATATATTCCAACAAGTATTTACAGAGAATTTATATATTTTAAAGCAATTTCATGTTATTAAAAAGATTCTAGAAATAAATTTTGCTTTCTTATCATGAGATGTTATATAACTGTAAAGAAAGATTCCTTGATACAAAGCAATATTCTTCAATCACATAACATATGTATGTGTAGAATTGCAGCATTCTGAGTACAGTTATAGAAAATATAGATGTGAATAATCCAAATAAAAACCTTTGGCTTCAAAGAGTTACTTATCTTAAAGCTATATTACTTTTTAGATAATGGATGGCATATTTTTAATTAGTTTCTATTTATGAAAATCATATATTATATGTGCATTAAATTTTAATAAACTCCATGAAATCAACTCTGTGTTTGGGATGGGTGCATGTTAAGGGAGGTTGGCCTCTATTTAATTTTTATTTCTTAAACCAACAAATATATAATAACCAAGAAAGCAAGACCTAAATTTTTAGACTTCGGCACTTTAACAGAAATAGTATTTTTCTCTTGCTTTAAGAGATACATTTTCCGCTCTTTCCTGTATTGAAAATATCAGGAGAATTGAATGCAGTGCTCAGAGCTTACAAATAGTAAATACAAAAGCCTTTGTTTAAAATTAAGTTTGTCAGATTCCAAAATCCAAACTCACTGAACCATATAAACATCTTCAAAGATAATCTAAGTTTGAATAGGTTTGATTCACTAATCAACCATGTATAATGTAACTTATTCACATTGTACTGGGATTACTTGTGTGTTATATAATATTAATACATGATCAATCCTTATTTAATGCAGCACTTAGTAGGAAAGGAGAGTGATTATTTGACTAAAATACATTGTTCCCTCTCTACCAACAATATTTATCTTATATTTATTGGAATGACTTTTAGAGAGGCAGCTTTTATCATATGTAATTACTTCATATTTTACAAAGAAAAAGAGAAACAAAATAAAGTGTTAATAAAATTTGCTCATCTTCATAGTCTAGGTTTTTATAAATCATTTTTGACTGAGCCGAAAATGCTTTGTTTCTTTCACATATTGTCGGCGAGGAGGATAATCAAGTTTGTGACCATACGAGCAACGACAGCTTCATCATAACTGCCATCTGGGCAGCAGTTGTCATATTGTGTCATTGATTATAAAACAACATCAGGTTTCAGAGATATTAAAATTTGTTAAAAAGTGTATTTGAATCAAATATAGTAGGCCAACATCATAAGGTTATTATTAGAGTTCATGTATTAATGTCACACAGTACCATTTACCATTAGCAGGCTTCAGTGAGCATTAGATGTTGTCATTATTGTTGATATGAACACTGTAATGTACATTAATATTACAAGAAGTAACTCCTGTGTTCTCCTCCTGAACTACTTGTATCTATTCTCTCACATGTGCGGACACACATCTATCTATCTATATATATATATTTATATACCTATATATAAACATTTGCATACAAATATGTTATATGTTACACTGCCCTGTTCAACCCTATTCCAATTCCAGGAATTTCAGAATTCCTGGAAGACAAGCTTATCCTGCTATGTTTATTCTTAAAGCCTACCAGTATTTTAAAATGTGTCATTGGTATAGAAGCATTGCTTTAGCTGCTTCTCAGAGGAATTCAAAATTTTTTTTCTAACATGATAAAATTATTTTAGTTAAAAAATTTGCATATGTCTGTATGTGTAGTTTGCATGTGTTTGTGTCTGCGTATTTGCATTGTGCAGATGCACATGTGAATGTGGGTGTGCATACGTGTGTGTGTGTGTGTGTGCATTTAGAGGCCAGGGATTGATGGATTGATGTTGGGTTTCTCCTTCTGTTACTTTCTTCCATTTGTACTGATACTGACCTACAAAATGTAAGTCATTATGAATCCATATGTCTATGTGTAAGCTCTAAATTATAATATCCTCAGAAGAAACAAGATGAATAAATCTCTGGACCTTGCAAAGTCTTCTTGGATCCTTTTTCAAAAGCACAGTACAAACAAAATGCTAGAACCTATCAAAATTATTTTTTTTCCATTTTAACATGTACTACAGTGATGTTGGAGAGAGAGCTCGGCCATTAAAATACTTATTGCACAATTGCACAAGTGCGAGGAACTGAGTTTGTTCCCAAGTACCTTCATAAATGCTGAGCATTTATATATCAGAAACCCTTAGAAAGTAATCAGGGGGCTTGGGAGATGACCCAGGAGGAGAAGTGCTTCCTATGCAAGCATCAAACCTGAACTCAGACTTCCAGCACCCGCATAAATGCTGGGTATGGTGGGGTGCCCCTTGTAATTGCAATGGGTAAGCAGATATTGGAGGATCTCAGGGGCTTTATGCCTCAGTAGTCTAGGTGAATTGATGAGCTCCAGATTCAGTGAGAGACACTGTCTCAAAAAGTAAAGTGTCAAGCCAGGTGCGGTGGTGCACACCTTTAATCCCAGTTCCTGGGGGGGGGCAGAGTCAGGAGAATCGCTGTGAGTTTGAGACCACCTGAGACTATCTAAGGTGAATTCCAGGTCAGCCTGGGCTGGAGCAAGACCCTACCTCCAAAAGAAATTAAAAATAGTGTGGCAAGAAATGAAGGAAAACACATAACGTTAATATCTGCTTCCACATTTATACACACACGCATGCACCTGTACTACCCACATATGTTCACATACATATGGATTGCATAAACACCTGCTCACATACATACAGACAAAAAGGGAGGTGTTAAGAATAGTTAGGTAGAAAGACAAGACACCAAGAGGAAACAGGAGGAAGGGGCAGTTCTTAAAGCAGATTTTCCATAGGGACCCACAGAGTTAAGCCCAGCCATCACACTTGCTATTTCCCGTATCCATACAATGTGTTATCATCCTTTTCTTGTGTGAGAACTATTACTTCTATGCTTCAGTCTATAATTATTCCACTTCCAAACCTCGTGACTGAATCAACTAGGGAAATCAATCATTTATAGTTAATTAAAATGAAACAGAACAAAAACATACATTTTTAACAAGTTAGTTTAGATGCTATATAATGTGAATTGAGTCTCAATTAGTATAGCAGAGAAAGTAAATTATACCTTATCTATGAGTTCTACCATAGCAGATCCACATATGCAATCATTTATGAGTGTGACAGATTGGAATATAAAAGGGAAAGCATGCATTATTTAAAATTATTAAATGACTAATGACTGCTATGTCTTGGATATTACTCATAAATACTTGGTGAGAACAGTTTTTATTAATCAGCTTGCATTGCTTTTGCTAAAACATCTTCATAGAAACAATCATGTGAAGTTATTGTTACACATAAATTGTTAACAAACGATAGGCTTTTAAATTGTATTGACATTGGAGTTGACACATTACAAGTTGAGTAAAAAAATGCTTATGATTCTATCACTTATATTCATTTGCCTCATCCATATAGTGTAAATTATGCTTAAAATAAAGTAAGATAAAATTTTCCATTGCGTGTGTATGTGTGGATGTATATAATGTGTGTATGTGGAGGTCTGAGGCAACCTCAGGGTATTTGTCCTCTCCCTCCAGCGGCTTCAGACATTGTCTCTCTTGTTTCATTTTTTGCTGCCTCACCTAGTGTATGTCAGTCGGTCTCCTAGATTCTCCTGGCTCTAACTCCCATTGCCTTTGGGAACACAGACACAAGTGCCAGTTTATGTCTGCTTTTACATGGATGCTGGATAGGTAGGTCACCTTGCTAGGGAGTGCCTTTAACCTCTGAGCCATCTCCCCACCCCAGCCCATAGACCATATTCCTAAGGTAAGAAATAGTCCAACTGTTCTCTGCTGATCATCCTTTTTCTTCTACTACTAGACTTTATTAGAATTTCTTTTCCAGCTTTATACTGTTCATTCTTAGGTTCACACATGCATAATTTAAACCTTTTACAGAGTTGATCAGAATCGATTGTTTTATAAGCTAACATTTCTTCACATTTGAACTTTGAAAATATACTTCTAACTGAAGGAAAAATGCTTTCAGCATACTAATTTTATTAGGGCTTTATTATGTTTATAGAATGTTCTGATTATTAATTGTCCCAAAAGATATTTAATTATAAAAAGGTATAGTTATCATAGTCTCTTATGTATTTTTATTTCAGAAGAAAAGGTCTTTTCAATACTGTTATAAGCCTGTGTCCTTGATTTTCACAAGAATTCCACCATCCTCTAAGGAGCAGGAGGAAAGTCCTATCTGGAAGATTCTGATGTGGTGCATAAACACCATCACCAGGAGTTGTTCAGTAATGTGGAGATTCCCTGCCAAGGAGGACATTTTAAATAATATAGTTTGAATAAAAATCTACTCTGGTTGATTCTGTATTTCCTTAGAGGAACAATGCTTCCTTCCTTTTCATCTCCACCAGTCACAGCTAAACTGAAAATCACCCCCATCTGGCATTTGACCTTGACCATCCTCATCTAGAAACTGCCTACCACGCTTGTTGCTTGTATGGTTACTGGTTTTCACATTTTGATGTGTCCATGATATCAGTTGGAGTTACTGGTTTGTCATTCGCTGGCATGATTCTTCCTTTGGCCTTCGTTTGTGACATTTAGGCAATATTTTCTTTAGAATGCATGGAATGAACATGGTTATTAAATTCATTCATGAGTTGAGTATTGACAATGTTGTTATAGATTTATTATTATTTTAAGTATTTGACAACTGTGAACAAGGGCAATAATCCAAGCTTGAATCTTTTCCCCCCATTTGGATTTATTTGAGATGGTCAGTTTCTTCTCATTATGAGTCTCCGGGAACAAGGATAATTTTTTTCTTTTTATCTCATTTTTCTGGACATGTGTTCCGTTCTTTGGCTATTTAGTATTATACAGTTTTATTCCAGAAATAGAGACCTTTTAGAAGTAATTCTTCTTTTTATCAGAAAAACACACAGGCAGTTTGCCTGGAACTCAAGATCATTCAAACGACAGAGAGTTTATTATTACTTTCAAAGTAGGTATTTGCCTAGGCAAAGAACATTACAGATTAAGCATTTCATAACTGTTCCTTGTTTTCATATAAATTTTAATAAGTAACATATCCATGTGCTTCAACCTTGGAAACATGTATTCCTATTGTACTTGCTTCTGTCTTCCTCTCTAGATATAACCGATGCTTTCAGGGTTTGTTTGGTGTATCGTTCTAAAGATTCTGCGTGCACACACAAGCCATACTGTGCTGCATGCTTTAAACAGTTAACAAAATTCTAATAAATTCCTACATTTTAAAAAGATTATAATCTCAAAAAGAATGTTCCTCATATGTTGAGAAGCAGTCTAAACATTACAAACTAATACCTACATGATAACTTGCATTTTGACCATTAAATGTCATTATTTCCATAGTGTATGTAGTGCAGTGCTTTGAGTTTCTTTAATCCTCTCCCACACCCAGTAGGTCGTGAGTTAGTTTTAAAGAACTCTGGGATCCTAGACTTCTATGTAATTCTGCCAGGTAATTTTTAGAACTGTACCAATTTTGGAGTTCTCAAAAACTTCATAGTTCTTACTCAAATTTATAGTAATGATAATGTAGGCAAATGACTCAATATCAGTAATAAAATTAAGACATGGCAAGCTCCATCAAAATCTTAAGAGTGTTAAATCAACATGTTGGCAAATAGCTTTACACCATATTGTAAACTGAGATATGATAATAAATGGAGCATATTTTGGCTTCTGCTACTTTTTCTTTCATTTAAATTATGTATGCACATCTGAAATGTGGGTAATGAAAGGTTATATGATGGTATGCCCATTTTATTTTGTATTCATAAAAATTTTTCCTATATTATTTTGTTATCAAGTGGTTCTAACTAACAAACTCGAGTCGTCCACTACAAGTATTTCAAAGTAGTATTTATCACTTTGGTCTTAATTCTTGGCTCTGGAAATTGGTTCTGAAGACTTGGAAACAAACCTTTCCACCATTAATCGCTGAAAGTACAACAGCATCCAATATAATGTTTATAATCTCAGCATTTTCAAGCCAAATTTGTAAACTTAAAAGCTCAAAAATTCATTATATATTATAGAAACTTTACTTTTGACTATTTATTATTTTTGTTCTTTATGAATTTTTCTACTCATGCAATAGTACATTTTTTCTTAAATATACTAAATTATTATTGTAAAAAGTATGAATTAACATAATTATACAGGTCTGTTTTTAAAAAAAATCCAAGTAAAAATAATTTCCTATTTCTACCTAAAATATTTTAAAGTACCAAAATATGAACTTTAATGAAGTTTGCAAGTGAAACAGACCTTTGACTTTTAAACACTATATATAGTCATTTAAACAGGTCTATCTAAGGCCCATGATTTTTTTCCTAACTCACATACAAGAAGTCTGTCATTCTTAGAAGCTGGTTTTATGTCATTCACTGTGAACCATTTATCTCAAGTAGATGTGAAGAATTCATTATTACTTGTAGAGTAGCTCTTTGCCTAGCAGATGAGATGACATAAGCTAAGCAGTAAATCGGTTTTGCTTCCTTTAGATAATTAGTCATTTACATATAACCTTTGGCTATTCTTTTATCTTACGGTACTGATAGGAGCCACACAAAATTGTTTGCTATAGAGAGAGTGCTTTGAAATGCAAAATCTAATTAAAGTCACTATTATTTTAGGAGGCTTGTGATGCTAAATGGTATGATTGAGACAGTTGGGAGTGTTCAAGGAGCCTGAGTTGAGGGTGCAAGGAAGCTGAATGACCACCTCTGTGGATTAGGTTATTTATTAGTCATTTAAAACTAATCAAAGTACCAAAGTACGTCCAGCATTGTAGTTTTTTCTTCCCTGAACTCTGGTTAGCAACAGCTCCATCACTTCTGCCCTATGCTACGTACTCTTTGGAGTTAAAGAAATCATTGAGAGAATGTTGGTCAGAGGCGCCAGGGTTGGTAGGTGAGGCTGCCCTGGGCTCTAGGGATTCTGCCAAGGGGTTTTACACAGCAGCATGAGAAGTTGCTCAGCAACTCGGGGCATGCACACATTTACAATCCGTTCATGCAAAACTTGTGAATTACATTCCAGGTACTGGCAGCTGAAATACAAATTTGAAGACAAGGTAAAAATGTCTGTTTGTCTAGACAGGTCACACTGCCACTATGAGGAATCTCCCTTTGCTTAACGTACCATGTTTATTAACTGCCCTATGTGGGCTAAACAATCTGTTATAGTTAGTTTTAAAACAGAAAATGTCATGAATTAATAAAGAAGATTCAGCTTAGAATCTTGTGGTATATGAAAATTCATCACGGTTAATATCCAGACTATGAATATTCTGATCAGTGCTAAGTAATCTTAATATTTTTACAGTTTAGAACTAGTGTGGTATTAGACTGTGATCTTGCTTTGCCTTTAGTGTTTATGGTAAATAAACTACTGTATTTTAATTATTCTCTGAGGTGTACTGTAGTAATTTTTCTATGGAAAAATATATCTGATTTTATCCTGTAGATTAATTAAAATTTATGACATCATTATAAAATCTGTTTTCCATTCAATATGTGGGACCAGTTTTATCAAGACAATTTTACATTAATTAAAAGTATCTCTCTGATAATGCAATTAAACATGCCATGCATGTGACCAACTCTTTACAAGATTAAAAATCCCTTCATTTTTTTCCTCTATCTGTTTATAGCTTTAGTCTATTTTTAATCCAAAGTTTTAACCATATACTTATTCAATTTGGACGTTGGACCAATTCAGGAACAAGTTTTCCTTATTTTGTTAAAATGCACTTAATTTTTTTTTGGTCTCCTTATGAGCAAATTACCTGCCCATCAATTAACAAGGAGAAAGAATTTTCATCATAGTTATACAGCTTCCAAACCAAATGAATTTTCCTAAAAATGCCGGCAAGGAGAGTGATGTATCAAAGCTAACAATGCCATTGTCTGCCATGCTTTTGTCTAATCTTTACAAAGCCTTTATAGTCTGTTCCCTGGTGAGTGAATTATTCAGTGGCAGTCTGAGTATTATCACACTTTATCTGGTTGTTACTCTATTTAATATGCCTCATTGTTGTGCTTGGAATTACTTTTTTATTTTTCTTCAGATAAATGTTTGTTGGATTTCAAATGAAGGTGACTTTGTCCCGAAAGCTGGCAGTTAACGATAACGGTGGTATAACTTTCTGAATGTGGGCAACAGAGGATCACGTCTGGCAGAGATCATTGTCATACATAGTATGTAGCTGACACACTTTGTGTAGGCTATTAAATCCTGGGGAGATGTGTCATTTCAGCCAAAGGAACAGAAGATATTATAAGTCCTTTCTCAATATTGAAGTTCACAAGAAACAGAAGTTCTAATTGACTTTGTCTTTTTTAATATCAAAAATTTAATATTGAAAGTGATTTTCATAACCTGAATATAGGGGGTGTTAAAAGAACAAGGCATGTCCACGAAAGGTAGAGGATCTAATTAGTAAAGCCGTTGTTCTAGTTTTGTTGGATTAATGATTCTAAATGCCAGCAACATAACTTCGATGGCAAAATTTTAACATATATTAGTCATGAGGCATATTCTATCCGTGCCTATGGGGAAGGGGTGTTTCACTCTATCTCTTTGCAGCCATTTATTTTCTAAGAAGAGAGATCCCAGCAAGTTAGAAAAGCTTAGGTACAGATCAGTGTTTGTGTTAGTCAATATAGGAAGTGAGGAATCAAAAGCAAATGTTGATTGTATTAAATAAAATTCTTTTAAGACAAATTCAAATTTGATTTGAGGTTGTCATTTTTTTAAATTAATTCTAGCTTTTAAAACAGTATATAATTAGAATTAAAACTAGATTAAAAGCTTAAATTGAAAAGGTTCACACCTATCCACACCTTCCTTTACAAACTCTTTGCCTCTAACACGTACAGATAAACACTTGTCTCTCCTCTGTTTTTCCAGATTTCCTCGTGCAATTATCAATAAGTGCAAATACAAACGCTTATGTTATCATTTCTTATAAATTATATTTTCTATTTTCATATTAAATCAAACCGAGACAACATGGTATGATGCACAACTTTTTTATGTACTATCAAAAAAAAAGAATATTGGCGATTAAACATTGACATGATATTGATTACCAGGTACTCTGCAATGTCAGAAACAATAAAATATGAAAAGCTCACATCTCAGCAGTGAGTAAATACCCCACAAAATAACCTGCGTATCTTGCCACTGCAGACTTTCATTTTTCCCGTTTTTACACATGTAAAATTTTTCACAGGAGATTGCGTTTGAATTCGTTTAACCCCTGCAAACAAATCTTTGCTCCTTTTCTTTTTCAGTCTTTAAAACTTTGAACATAGTTTTGTATGTGTCTAAGGAGAAATACAGGACAGATTCCGCATGAGCTTATGAGCGTGCTTGCTTCAGGCTAATCATACTGTGATTTTTAGAGTTAGGTCACACTTCTCCTCTGAGGGATTTTACCATTTTATTTTCCCACCAATGGCCTCAGGAGCATGTAGGCAAGATGTTATGAGTAACCTCTAAATGCTGATTTACATTTGACTGTTTACTTCAGTCTGACGCCATAACAACTATGGCTAGAGATGTGGTTGGTGATGTGTGATCATGTCGGAGCCCTACATTCTGGGATGTTATTTCTCCCTCCTCTTGGGAGTTACTAATTACATACTCCTTCTTGGAACCATATATTAAGGAGGCTCCAGAGACAGTCAACCCTTCCAGGCTAAGTTTTCAGTCAGGCCTCCAGACTACACAATAGCCAGTGAGATAGACCTTCCTCCTTGCCCTCCCAGCACTGAAGATGGAACCTCAAAGAACTTTACAGTTATCACAGAAATTTGACCCAGGATGTACTGTAATACTTCAAAGCAATCCAAAAGTTAGTGCCTTAAAGTAACCAAACTATGAGTAGGAAGACTTAAGCTCATGAAGAGAACAGTAAAACCACATTTGCTATGAACCTGGGCATGGTCGTTCATGGATGGCTCATCTCCACCATGGCATAGTTTCACTGGGAACCAAGGGAATTGCCCAAGACAATTCATCCTCATTGATTGTGGCCCAGAGAAGCCACAAGACTGGACTCCTAGACCTATGGGGATGCATCCCTGATGGCTGGACATTAGCTAAGACCCTCTTGTAGTCAACTGACTCTGTTGATGCGCAGAAAGAACCCAAACAAAAGCAGCTTGTGGAGGAATGGGTTTATTTGGCTTGCGGACTCGAGGGGAGACTCCATCCTGGCAGGGAAAACGATGGCATGAGCAGAGGGGTGGACATCACCTCTGCCACAGCACTGGAAACAGTGGTAGGAAGGTGTGCCAAATACTGGCAAGGGGAGGCTGGCTTATAACCCCATAAGCCCCAACAACACAGCTCTAGTGAGGTTCTAATTCCTGAACTGCCATCAGCTGAGGATCAATCATTGAGAACACATGCATTTGTTTGTGGGGGAACACCTGGATCAAACCATGACAGACCCCTTGGCACAGATCCTCGGTTGTCTTCCATGTGAACATATCTATACTACTTTTTATTACTGCATTGCCACTGAGTTTGAAGGAGAGGGAAGTGGTAACAGCTAGTGAAAGCTAAGCCTGTAACTGTGTCATATGGGCAGATAGTTCCTATGATCAGTATGTCACATCCTGGAAGAATTAAAATGCTGCATAATTTTTAAAAGTATTAATTTAGGTAGAGCTACTCATGTGCATATAATACTCTTATTCCAATTACAAAATAGTACTCGTAGAAGATGCATTGCTCTTGTCTCTGCTTGTGTGCTTTGGGAATTTTTGAAGTTTTCCTCAAATAGGTTTGATACATTCTATTATAAATTTTATAGACACATTACCACATTCAATAAATAATACTAATAGATTTATGTTATTCACATTTAGTGACATGATCTATTTTGATTGTACACCCTACTCATGTTCTCTGCGTGTTTGTAATAGTTTTCAGTTTATTCGTTTAAAGTTTCTAAGCATATAATCATATCAACTGGGCATGCTTATCTCATCTTTCTTAAGAGTTATATCTCAAAATGTTCTCTTTTGTCTAATTACACTGGCTAATACTTGTAGTGCAGTATTCAATACTCGGAGCTGGTAATTGACCCTATCTAATTCTGCCTTGGAAATATCTCCAGGAATTCCTCACAAGTAGGATGTCTCTGGGTTTATAAATCGATTGATTTGTACATTTCTGTGTGAAGTAGCATTTCATCATAGTGCTATTATGTTGAGTGTTTTATTTAGAATTTATGTTGAATTTGATCAAACATGTGAAAACATATTTTTATTCTTAAATCGATCAGCTTGTTATAATACAGTAATCTATATTCTAATATGTAACCATCTCTCCAAATTTCTGATAAATCCTGAAATTCCCTTTTGTTTAACCATTCTTTCATTGTGTTGCAGGATTCTCTCTGTCATTTTAATTTTTTTTACCAATATCCATTTGAGATATTGGTTTTTAGTTAATCTTTTGTGTGCATTTTTAAGCCCTAGGTAGGACTGTTACAACTCACCTCCTAAGTACGATTCAGGAGGAATCTCAATTCTCTGCAGCAGCTCAATGCCATCACAATTTCTGCCAGAGCTTTTATAAGAGTCCCCTTGTGAAAAGGTCTGGACTGATAATCTGACAGTATTTTCTTCTCTTAAGGAAAATTTTGGTTTAGGTTTTCTTTAATGACAATCATTTTATTCAGATTATTAAAATTTTTTTATAATGTGATAAAGTTACAAACCAAATTATATTTAATTATGAACAAAATGAGCATAGACTTTTCTATATATTGAGAAATTAAGGAGTCCATTTTAAGTAAGCTGTGTGTCAGTGATGTCATATGATGTCATAGTCGAAAATAATGAATTGTGATAAAACTAAACAAGGTACAACATGTTAAATTCCCTAGGATGAAAATTAAGCAGTGTTTGAGAAGAAATCAATAATTTTAAATCTTCTCACCAGAAAAGAAAGGTTGAATGCCTATGGCTTTAATGTTCATAACCAAAGCTAGGAAAGAGACCAAACCAAGTCAAACTAAGTGGATATCATGAAGTATCCAGAGTAGTAGTTAATGACCTAAGAAATAAAATATAACAAAAGTTTCAAATAGGGCTGATAAGGTAGCACACTCGATTAATATGCATATCTGGCCTGCATAAGGAGCTGTATTCAAGGAGAGCTTTATGGAGCATTCCTGTCATCCCAGAGCTGGGGAGGTGGAGACAGAGGATCCCTGGGGCTTGTGGGTCAGCTACTCCAGTCTAATTGGTGAGCTCCAGGCCAATGAGAGATCCCAGTGTCAGAGAAGGGAATGGATGGTGTACCTGAGGATAACTTGTACACACGGAATGCTTTCCTGCATGGTATGTCACCTAGATCTGTACACATGTGCATACCATATACATGTGCATGCAAAAATATAAGTTAATGCTGAGTTGGGTCTTTCACAAAATTAACAAAGTTCAAGTGAACTAGTCAAGGAAACCTCAGAGTCTGCTAACGTTCTATGACTCACAGTAACGGGGATTTCTTCTCTTCATTTACCAAACCCTTTTTTTATCTTTCAAACTTTAGTTCAGAAGTCTCCTTGATAGTCATGGCTTTCCTTTCCTTTTTTTTAATTTTTATTTTTTTTGGTTTTTCGAAGTAGGGTCTCGCTCTAGTCCAGGCTGACCTGGAATTCACTATGTAGTCTCAGGGTGACCTTGAACTCATGGCAATCCTCCTACCTCTGCCTCCCGAGTGCTGGGATTAAAGGCGTGCGCCACCACGCCCGGTTTATGGCTTTCCTTTTGAAACAGCCTGTTGCATTAATTTATAGAGTAAGTGTAGTCTTAATATAAAGTATTATTGGGATATATTAGATTTTGTGCCAGAGCATTATATGTTATGATATGTTCTTAAAATATTGCTTTCATTTATCAACATGAGATAGAGTCTCTACAATCCAAACCCAAAGCCTAGTTAGGTTTTTAAAGAAATTTTCAAACTTATAAGAAAATCAACATAGAAATGAAAAGTACATAAATATCCAAACCAATTTTGAAACAGAGCATTAAAAGAAATGTACCTCATTTCAAAAGGAACTATAAACCTATAATAATTAAATTCACGTGATGAAACAGACTCATTTTCAGAGACATAAATCAATGGAGTTAGAGTAAGAGTTGAAAGTAACCCTTACTTTAAGGAGAACTAATTTTTGACAAGGAACACAAATCACTTTGATGGGATGAATGTCTTTTCAACAAATTCTGAGACAGGTGGGCATAAGATACAAGAGGGTAAATATGTGTTGCTCCCCCGCGTTATGGACAAAGTTCAATTCAGAGTGAAACTTTGAACAACACAGAAAGCTGAGCTTTGAATCTATTGAAACAACATAGAAACAAATTTTCATATGGTTGAAACATTAATTCTTATATTCAGCTTCAGAAGAAAGTCATAATTTGGACTTAATTAAATTTAACTGTATCCTTCTAAATGATGCCACAATAAAATAAAAAGGCCACAGAATGGGAGAAAATATTTGCCAATAAGAAATAATAAGAAATTAAGAATAATATATATATATTATATAATATTATATATATAATATATAATATATATTATATAATATATATTATATATAAATAATATATAATATATATTTTATATATATTATATAATATATATTATAAAAGTGATGTCACTTTTATAATTCAGTGTAACAACCCAGTGTAGAAATTGGTAAAGAATTAGACTTTTTTTTTTCAGAAAATACCTATTTATTTTCATTTATGTGTTCTGTGTCTCCATGACATGAATTTCTTCAGAGTCTATTTATTTTTATTGTGGGTGTGTGTGTTGTGTGTTTTCATGACTCTGAGTGCAACAACATTTGGAGGTCACAGGACTGCTTTTGGATGTTGGTCTTCACCATTGACCTCCTTTCTTGCAGGATCTCGTATTTTTTAACCACTGTTCTTGCCAGGCTAGCTGGCCCCTGAATTATCGTGGACTCTCTTATCTCCACTTCCCTTCTGGCCCATACATACGGGAGTTAAAAGCCTGCCTTGGCGTCCTTGGTATATGGTCACTGGGGTTCTAAACTGGCATACTTGTAAAGCTTAGCCATCTTCCCAGCACATCAAGGCACTGGTAAATGGCAATTAGCACATGAAACCATGAAGCTTCAACACCTTAGAAACTTTGCTTTGAATCTACAAGCACCCTTGGGGGCAGGAACTTTTGGCCAAGTGGGTATAAAGAGGTAGTTCGTGCAGGAGACAGTGGTGCTTTGGACTAGGTGGCTAGTAGTGGATTTGGGGACAAAAGGCAAGTGTGGACTTATATAATCCTTACTGATAGATTGGACACACACACACACACACACACAGACACAATCTGTCATTATGCAACATAGAACTTTGCTTTCTACAACTAGGTGCATGATGCTGTCATAACCTGAAATTATAAGAACTTGGAGAGGAAGAGAGTGTGGGAGAGGACTCGGGGAGCACTCATGCGCACTTGTTGGTTCAAGTACTGATGCAAGATATTCAAAGGAGAAAGGTATTTTCAGCAGATGGACATCAAGACAATCAGATATACAAATCAATGTTTACAGAGAGTCATGGGTTGAATATATAAATTTGCAAATCAGTGCTGTAAAATGATATTCAAGGCCCAAGACTAGAGGCATTTAAATGCTGTTTAACAGAGATTGTCTCAGCAAAGGTCACAGTGTCCTTGGGGAACTCAACTGTGAGCCATACAAGAGCTTATATGAAAACTGTGCTAAATTCCACCACTAGGGGGAGGCAGGTGGTTAGAATAAACCCGACCATATATGATTAAGTAGGTTTTTGCTCAGTGGAGAAATTTGTTAGGAAGTTATTAAATTTCATTATGGGTATAAGGAACGCCATTCGAAAATACTGGCAAATGTAAAAACACCCGTTACATTAAAAACATTGAGTCATCCACTCTGGATGTGTGGTTGAGAGTTGACAGAATATTTGATTGTAGAATTTGTGACAGGAAAGAAAAATAAATAAATAAAAACCAAACAATAATCCCAGGATCAGACAAGCACTTGAAGCAGAACATTCTATAAGATACAAAGCCGTGTCCCCATTTCCCAAATTGCCTACAGCAAAATTCCCCTGTGTAGATGAAGCATGAAGATACCCGAAAAATGCTTGTAATATTGACAATGATATTTTGATGAAATGAATTTCTTCAGACTACTTCATCTGTCTTTCTAAACTTCTGTAAAAATACAGCGTCTGGCAGATCATTAACCATCAGAAGTATTTAAAATAAGATATGGCATCATATTTTTTCTGCATCCTATGCTGAACATTTAACTGAAATTCCTCCCTAAATGAGTTACTGTTTGTTTCAATATCAATCACATTTAAATTCAGTGTTACTTGAGTACCACATGACCCTATGGAACTTCTGCATTCACACTTCTGTAGCCCTGGAGCCTCTTTGATCAAGTGCTGGTTTCTTAACCAAGTTCAAGTTTCTTAACTCCTCTTAGCAGCCAATAACTGTTCAATAGGATCCTGGGACAGAACTTCCCATCTTCTCTTTCTCTTGCTTATCCCTTGCCTGTAGCCTATTTTATTTGTAAATGATTACAGATACCTCTTAAGTAAAACTGTGCATCATTAGATGTAAATCCTTTTGAAATCGCTCTACTATCTGAAAATTTGTTGACACAATATTTCAAAAACAGTTCCTAACATCTTAGGAGAAATAACATTGAGAACGATACAAAAAAGCTACAGCTCTGTTAACAAAGAATTGGAATAAACATGGCTTCCTTTTCGTGAAACCCTTTGGGTTTCTTGTTTCAAGGAACGTGTTTAAATGCGCCTTATGTCAAGAATTTATAAAATATACTTTTTCCCATAGCAGAACTTGGAAAAGTGATTTAGGTAGAGCAAATTATGCGTGTTCATCTTTTCCTCCATAATGTTCAGTTTTTGAAAATAGATGTTGTTAACGGACCATCTCCTGTCAAGTCATTTTGTTTACTAAGCTGGAGCTCAGATGTGAGCAATTATGCATGTAGTAAACCCTTTGAAACAGAATGCATTGCATTAAAGCATGCTTATGTTCATTGGCAGTGAAGCAGAGAATAGTGCGGATCCAGCCATAACTAGGAGGAAGCTGAGAGGCCCGCTGTGCATGGGTGCGTGCGTTAGTGTCTGAGTGTCTGAAGTTTTAGTGCTCTTGACGTCTGAAGTGCTCTTCAACATGGCTTATAATGTACTTTCCTCTCTCTTTTCATTGTTGAACACATAGTCATTTCCTATTCCTGACAGTTTTCCCAGTGTTCAAACTCTTTCCTTTCTGCTTCCTAATGATACCCAGTGACCACAACTGCATTTTGGCAAACATCTTTGTTACTGTTATTTATATGTGTGTGGGTCCTGAGAGTGTCTCCATATCTTGGCCCTTGTGAAATGCTCCAAGGATAGTGATCAAAGATGCTTTTATGAGTTGTTTATTTTATTTACTCTGTGTAGACATACTCCCTCCAGAAATACCTCTGTATTTGCATTGTCTTTTGAGGAATGTACATACTGTATTATGTAGTCATGGACTAATTTACCTGTTGACTACCTGTCTTACTTTTTCCCTGCTGTGAAGAAATACCTGACCAGAAGCAATTACAAAAGGGAAGGGATTATTTCAGTTTACAGTTTGAAGGGGAAGCCCAAGGTGGGGAAAGCATGAGGGCACATGTGTGAAAAAGAGCTGGTCACACTGCATTGGTCAGGAAGCAGATAATGAACAGCAAGTAGGGCCAGGCTATAAAATCTCAAGGCTGGGGGGCTGGAGAGATGGCTCAGTAGTTAAGGTGCTTGTCTGAAAGCTCTAACGACCAGGTTCAATTCCCTAGTACCCACATAAAGCCAGATGCACAAAGTGGCATATGCATCTGGAGTTCATTTGCAGCTGTTGGAGGCCCTGGTGTGTCCATTCTCTCTGTCTCTCTCCTATCTCTCTCTCTGTTTGAAAATAAATATTTAAAACTGAAAAAATATCTCAAAGATGGCCAAGCCCTACAATGACCAACTACATTCAGTTATGCTCTGCATCCTAAAGATTCCACAAGCTTCCCAAACAGTGCCCGTAGCTGGGAACCAGGTACACACACACACACACACACACACACACACACACACACACACACACACACAAACCTATGGGCACATGTTACATTCAAACCCCAATGCCAATGAACAAGAGTTCCTTTTTGTCTATATCCTTACCCAGACTGTTTCTTTCTTGTCTGGTTGAAAATACCATTTAATGGCTGTGAAGTGATATTACTTTGTATATTTTGAGTGTGTTTCCTGATGGCTAGGGATTTTCAGTACAGATTCATCTACTTTGTAGCTACTTGAATTTCTACTTGAGAGAGATGTCGAATTCTGTTCTCGGTCTTTGCTTATTTTTGAATTTTCATTTTAACTGTATAAATCAATATGGCGTCTTCACATATGTAGATTCTGTGTTTTGCTCACGTTCACCAGTTTCATTTCCTCTTCTCCCTGTTCCTCCTTCCCTAGGTTGTTACCTCTTTGCAGACACTCTCCTTCTATTTTTCTTTAAATCTAATATCTGCATCTGAGAGAAAACATATGGTTTCTTACTGCGTCTGGCTTATTTCACTTTTAATGAAAATGTATACTTCCATCTATTTTCCTCCAAATGGCATAATTTCTTCTTTACTTTTGCCAACTTTTGAACTTGTATTTTACTATTGAGTTATGAGTTGTGTGTATTTTATATATTATTAATTTCTTATAGATATGTGGTTTTAAATATTTCTCCAATCCAGTTTTTTCTTTGTTTGTTTGCTTCCTTGGCTGGATAGACTCTTTTCAAGAACTGTGTTACAATCCTCTATGTTTAGTTGTGCTTTCTGTTTTTGGTATGACATCCATAAAACTCATTGCCAGGAATAACATTAAAAGCTTCTTCTGACATTTTCTTTTTTGGAGTTTTATGGGATCATGTCTTATAAATGGGTATTTAACCCATTTTGATTTGATTTTTACAAGTGGTGGAAGATAACAATTTAGTCTCACTGTCTTTTCAGACACTGTTCACTGAAGAGTCACACTGACTTTATCTTGTGTATTTTTTGGTGGTCTTGGTAAAAAATTATTTGACATATTTCCCTGAGTTTATTTTTAAAATCTTTTTTAGTCTGCACAACTGTTATTCATGCCAAAATGATACTGTTCCTTTAGCAAGTCTCATAACAACATGAATTCACAAAGCATGATGTATTCAATTTTGGTTTTTTTAGATTGTTGGAGTGGCTCCTATAGTTTCATATGAAATTAAGATTTTTTTTTTCTATTTCCCTGAAAATACCCTTGAAGTAGTAATACGAGTTGCAGGGAATCTGTGGGTTGCTTTTGCAGTACTGTTAATCTGACTTTTAGCTCTTCTGACCCTGGACCTCAGAGTTTATTTCTGTTCATTTTTATCTTTAGCTAAATTTATTTCCAAGAACTTTATTATTTTGTGCTATCACAAATGAGACCATTTCTTAGTTTATGATTTGGATGGGTGATTGTTAATATGAAGAAATACAACTGCTGTTTCCTGTGATGACTTTGTACCCTTTATTAAACTTGCTCTGTCAACAGTTGTCTGTTGTGTTCAGTGAAATTTTTGTAACTTTTTTCATGTATGATCATTCCATTTTCCAAAGAGACACTTGTCTTTCTTCCTTACATTGTATATACCTTTTATCATTTTTTTCCTGCTAATTCTTGAAGTACTATGCTAACCAGAAGCAGTAAGAACAGGAATCTTTAACTGGACCTTATTTTAGAGAATAGCTTTCCTCTCTCCTCCCCTCGCATTGATTAGGATAGCAGCTGTGGGCTGTTCATAAACAGCCTTTATTATGTCCTGGAACTTGCCTTCTATTCCCATTTTCTTGAAAGTTTAAAAGATAACTTACTGTTTTCAAGAAATGAGGCTGACCTTTGTCAAATGTTTTCCCTATGGATCTATGGAGAAAATCATGTGCTTTTAATCTTTCTTTCTTTCTTCTTTTCTTTTTTGAGGTATGTCACATTTGTTTATCGCATCCCAGGGATAAATCCCAATTGGACAGGGTATGGTGTTTTGTTTTGTTGCTGTTTTCTTATTTGTTTAGCTGCATCGTTGGGTTTTGTTTGGCAGCACTTTGTTGAGAATTTATGCATTGTGTTTGTTAGCAATATTTACCTGAAGTTTCTTTCCTTGTGTTGTCTCCGTCTAGCTGACATTGGAAGTCTTTTCTCCAATTCTTGGGGTTTTTTTTGAACTTAAAAGACTTGATATTAATTCTGTTTTTGTATTGTAACAGGGAGCTGGGGATTAGAATTTATTTGAGTACCCAGCTAATTCCAATGCACCTCAGAATTTAAGGAGTACCCAAACTCTTGTGTATAAAGTTAAAGAATTAAAATTAGACCACCAGAGGATAAGGTATAGTGGGACTTTATTCAAAAGAGAATGGGGAGGTACAGAGACCTCCAGTCACCAGTGTGGAAGGAACATGTGGAAAAGGTTTTTAGCAAAATCTGTGCTGGTCAGCCAAACAAGCAGAAGAAGGAAAGATCATGAAAAAGAAAGGTTCCTATGGGAAGAAAACCCAGCCCCTCACCATAGCCATTAGGCTGGGGGGAGGAGGGAGCCCTGGAGATTCAGAGGTCCTTCTGCCATGGAGGGGAGAGGGGGGTGGACTTTGTTTTGGTGGTTTATACGACCTGGGCCAGGCAAGTCAGAGAGACAGCTGATTGGTCCATACCTGACCAATCAGCTTCAGAATTTAGGTTTGAACTCTAGTTAGAGACACCTCCCACTTAACGGGCAGGCCTGGAATCTGTGAATTTGCCTGAGAGTTTATTGTCACAATACCTTCTCTGAAGAAATAACCCGAAATGCTGTTAGGGTATTGTGGTGCAGAATTGAAAAAAAAAAATCACCAGAAAAAAAAGTACATACATGTTCTAAGAAAAAAAAATCAAACAAGAATATCCATTTTTATCCTGCAGGAGGCGAAGCCAAGCACATGGTAGCACTGTGTGGGGTCTCTGTCCTAAATTCCCACAGTATGGTTGGGAGCATACAATCTTAGGTTTTCCTTTTCCTAGGAGGGTGTAACTTAACACTTTACAATCCTTGTTATTATTCCGTTCATACTTTTTGTTTCTTCTTGATTCAGCCATGGCAGTCTGTTATCTTCCCATGAATTTATGAGTTTCCCCCACGTTATCAAAGTTTTTGAAAGATGAGGCCTCAAAATGCTCCCTTGGCATTTTTAAATTTCTGGAGGATTAGCTGTAAGGTCTCTTCTTTTATTACTGATTTTATGTATCATTCTCTTAATTTTCAGTCTACCTAAGGATTTATTGATTTTTGTTTATGATTTTAAAACTAACTCTGTTCATGTTTTTTAAAACGAACTCTTAGTTTTTGTTGATTTTTCCTATCGTTTTTCTCTTCTTTATTTCTGGTCTGACCTTTACGACTTCCTTCTTCTGTTAATTTTATTTATTTGTGTTGGAATATGTGTATCAGAGTCCATGTGGTGTGTGATGTGAAGTGATGGGATGTGATGACACATGTGCAGAAGCTTGTATCACTGCTTCCTGCCAAGGACAGAGGAGAATGTAGTGTATTCTCTTGCTCATCTTTTTTTTCTTGGCTGGTGTCTCAGATCCAGCCTGGATCAGTTTGCTGCAGCGATTCTCCATTTACCTCCCTTCTATCCTCTCTACAGACTCGGAAACAGCTGTGCTTAGCCAGGCCCTTCTTTTTGCCTGGGTGCTAGGGAATCAAACTTAGCAGCCTTATGCCCTCTCAAGTTTTCATCCCCCAGCCCCTTATGTAGATTGGGAGTTGATGTTTCGATTAATTTTTTAAAAAGATTTTTATTTATTTATTTGAGGGAGAGAAGATACAGAGGAGGAAAGGAGAGAGAGAGAGAGAGAGAGAGAGAGAGAGAGAGAGAGAGAGAGAGAGAGAGAGAGAGAGAGAAAGAGAAAGGAAGGGCATGCCAGGGCCTCCTGCCACCCACTGCAAACAAAGTCCAGAAGCATTTGCCACTTTGTGCTTGGAGCCCTGGGGAATCAAACCCAGCCACCAGGCTTTGCAAGCCAGCACTTTTAACCTTTGATCCATCATCTGTCCAGCCTCCTCCTCCTCCTCCTCCTCCTCCTTTTC
>PVHP010007427.1:0-31459 GCA_004024765.1 Zapus hudsonius
ACATGGTGTCATGGTTTGATCCAGGTGTCCCCCACAAACAAATGAATGTGTTCTGATAGATCGATCCTCAGCTGATGGCAATTCAGGAATTAGAACCTCATTAGAGCTGTGTTGTTGGGGGTGGGCTTATGGGGGTTATAAGCCAGCTTCCCCTTGCCAGTATTTGGCACACCTTCCTGCCGCTGTTTGCAATGCTGTGGCAGAGGTGATGTCCAGCCCTCTGCTCATGCCATCGTTTTCCCTGCCAAGATGGAGTCTCCCCTCGAGTCCGTAAGCCAAATAAACCCATTCCTCCACAAGCTGCTTTGCTTGGGTTCTTTCTGCGCAGCAACTAAGAAGCTGACCACAACACATGGTTACAGGCTTTGTGCCAATTTTCATGGAAGCTAGGGATCGGGTTATTCTCAGGTTGGCAGGCTTGCCAAGCAAGGACCTTTAACTGCTGAGCCATCTCCCCTATCCCATTTTTTTTTTTTTTAACCCAACACGGTGCTGTCTTGGGGCAATGAACCACGGGATGGTCATGTCACTTGGAGGCCTTTCCAGTTGTTCAGTCTGATTCTGCCTGTTTCAAGCAGCAGAATCCAAGGTGGCTGCTCAGCCCTGGCCTTCCTTCTCTTCCTGTGCAGTGTTAGAACATCTCCTACCCTACCTCTCCAGAGGCTGTGGAGAAAACGAAGCTTTAAGTACTGCAAAGGTACAGCACGCTGTCATCATCTCTGATGGGTACCATACCCAGCCTTTCCAGTGTCTCTGCCTTCTGGTGATAATCACCAGAAACAAGTCCCAGGAGGTCAGTACTCAAAGCATGACTCACACAGCTGTGACAGATCTGTAGATAAACATTTCTGGGCTTCCTGGGAATACATAGTTTATTTTCCTTACAGAGGACACCAACTGCCCTACCACATCCTCATAGAGCAGCAGAAATCTCCTCCCTCCTCTCTCCTTTCCTTTTTCCCTTTCTCTTTTTCCTCCTTCTCTTCCTTTTTTTCTTTTCTTGTCTCTTATGATTTTTTTAAGAGAAAAATTTTAGATAAGAAGCACTTCTACATAGTTGAATATGACCTTTGGATTCTTTTATGTGTCCCAGCATTTGAATTAAAATTCCAAAGGAGTGATGTACCGGTTGAAAGAAGCTGACAGAGGATGGGAAAAAGTTATTAACTCATTACTCAGTTTTTATTTTGTAACCACGAAGGAGGAGGGTATGTGTGAAATAAGAGTGTGTGATGTGGTCTGAGAGCCAGAATGTGGTTGCGTGGAGGTCTCTCGGGTGCTCACATGACCTTGGGCCTCCTGTATTGTTGTTTGCTGAGTGTGGTGACCCTAGGCATGCTTCAAGGCTAACGTGCCATTTCCACTCCACCTAGCATTTGCACCAAGAGCCACCTTTTTGTCCCTGGAAGGGGCGGGCATGTTTTCCACTGCCTTTCAAGATCTTCTTCACTGAATGGTCTTCAGGATTTCTGTTCTTGAAAGGAAACCAGGAACAGCAAACTCTGCTTTGGTGGAGCCCCTGGATTATATATAGCCCACCAGAGAACTTTCCACCTTAGTGTAGGAAGCAAACCTACTGGCTAACATAGGTGTTTTTAGCTTCAGATTTAAGCCATTTAGCATATGCAGGCCAGGGCATTGTTCTTGGGTTGCACGCAGGCAAGTAGATTTACATGCCTTCCACACTGTCTCCTCTAGTCTTATCCTTTATGGATCAATTGCATGACCAGATAAGAATTAGGGCAACTATATGCCAACTGGTATTTCCTATTGGAAAGCTTAATACTCATTCTTACTTCATCTTAGCATCTGGAAATTTCTTTTCTTACCAACACATTAACAAACAAACAAAAACATCTACTTGTCCCATCTTTAATTCCAGCACGCCTTTAATCACAGCACTCAGGAGGCTGAGATAGGAGGATCACCATGAGTTCAAGGGCACCCTGAGAGTACATAGTGAATTCCAGGTCAGCCTGGGCTAGAGTGAGACCTTACCTTGAAAAACCAAGAAAAAAAAAGAAAAGAAAGAAAAGAAAAACCTTAGGAGGCCAGGCTAAGGTGACACCTCCTCCAGCCAGGAGGCTGGAGCCAAATCTTTAATACACTTTTGAATCTACTGGGGGACAAACTACCACAGTCAGTATTCTTAAAAAAAAAAAAAAAAAAAAAAAAAAAAGCCCCAATATAACACAAGTAGCAAATTCCATACCACGAAGCCATTGCATGCACGATAAATATTAAGGATGTTTTCTATAGTTACTTTATAGGCCTTGTACATAAAGTGCATATGAAATTAATGAATTTCAGATATAGACTTGGGGCCCATCCCTTCTCTCCCCCATACACACATGCGTGAGTGTGTGTATGAATTCATTCTCTTCATACGTATATATAGATGTGTGCCTACTCTCCATATGTGAGCTCTCTCCCCTCCCCCAATCTGTATTCTATAAATATTCCAGATTCTGAAATTTCTGGCCCCAAGCATTGTGGATAAGCGATATTCAACCAGCAGACTGGGTCTGAAAACTCTTGTTCAGAGTAAAGCTAACACAGGTTTGTTTTTTGGTTGCTGGTGAGACATATCAAAGCTATTAAAGAAAAGCTCAGGTCTTTACCACGGTGACATGTGACCATGCGTGTTGCCTGAGTCTGCGCATTTGTTTCCAGCTGGAGTTTGATGACGTTGCTCTCCTGACACTTTCCCTCCTCCTGCCATCGGAACGAGGGGTGTCATTTATCATGACCTGGCAATTGACCTTTCCCGTGTCTACCTATTACTGATTAATTTCATGTGTGCCCAGCATTTGTTTTTTCAAGTAGAAAACAATAAATATTCCTGTAAAATGTTTTTTTGCATTGAAAAATACGTGGGCAGAGATTAGGAAATGTTGCATTCTGTACATTGGCTTCCTAACTGCTTATTAGAATCCAGATTTCCTGATGTCCAGCTTCATCTTTCTTATTTTTTTTGGGGGGGTGTCATGTGTTATGTTCTGAACGGCCCTCTCAGTGACCCTTACACACTGGCCTAGATCTTTGAAAAAACGAATCAAGAAAGGGCACATCTGTATCTGCACCCCACCCCGGCTGATAATTGAGCATGTTGAGTGAACACCATCACAGCATCCCTTCCCTAGGGCTTTGTTGATGTGTCTGTGAAGTGGAGGGATGCTGAGCGTTTCTTAGCTTCTCATTAGGCATGTAAATTTGAGTCCTTCTTTGCAATTGAATAACATATTAGTAATTATGAAGAGTTTTTAAGTTTTGGATTTAATTTCATTATATATAAAAATCAGAAAACAATGTTACTTGACTCTAGGCTGCTTTTCTAATTTCTCCTCAAAACTCTTTTCCTTCAGGTTCCCATGGGCTCCTTGATTCCTAGAACTAAATGCCTCAGAATGATTTTGATCAGGCAACACAAGTCAGCAATGAACGCCTGCTATATTTTATGGCTTGGCCGAAGCTTATCATATGATTTCCACTTCAAGAATTTGCCCGAGTTACTCAGGGCTTGGGGGTAGGGAGATGGAGAGGGAGTAATACATTCATTTTCCTTCAAATTTGCACCACGAGTGAAGTGGTCTGGTTTGACATGAGTGCAGGTGGCTGCTGGCTACTCCCTTTCCAAACAGGAGAAATGAAGAGCCTTTGTGAGGCTCAGAGGGCAAGCCTGTGCAGGTGAGGGCCTGGACTACCAGGCCAGCTGCAGACCCACACCTGGGGCTGGGCCTGCTCTCAGGCCTGCAGTGCCATTCATTGTCTGAGCCTGTGTGGGGAATGGAGCCAAAGAGGGGCTACAGACACCCACCTTGCATCACTGCAAGGAGCAGAATGTGGAGGAAGCGGGCTGTCTTCGTTCAAGTTGGATTTCCATTGTCTGCATTCAGGATATGAGCATTAAGATGATCACAGACTAGTTCAACAGAAGCAACTTTTTTTAAAAATAGTGATTCATAGAGCAAATGATTTGGGATTATGTGGGAATCCTTACTGAAAATGAAGATCCCTGGGTCCTGTCTCTGTCCACTTTACATTGTTCCAATATAGAAATGGCCTTGGAGAGAGGGTAGCTGGCTAAGAGGGCTGCCAATGGGAGAACTGTCAACCCACCTGGGTTTCTTTTCCATCTACACAGAAGGAAACTGAGCTTATAGCAGTTTGAATAACTTGATGAAGCTCTCCTGGCTTGTTTGTGAAGGAGTGAGGTTAGAATCTGTTCACTTTTCTCCACACCATAGCCCGCTGCCTCCAGTATTAAAAACTAGTTAAGGAAGGTGCCTTAGATCCATTTCTAACCTGCCAGGGGCCCCACAGTCAACATAGAGAGTCCTGGGAGAACTACTGTACTCATACTCATTCCAATGTCAGGGGTTCAGTGTTCTCTGTAGGAGGAGGGAAGATTCCATGAGATCTCTAAAAGGATTCGCCCAGATTTGTCACAGCCTGAGGGAAGGCACTGGCAAACACACATAATTTATTTAGGATTTTCATGGTGTTTTCAGTATTTGGAATAATGTCTTGAACTATATACTGAAACCCCATAAATTTTGAGCTGGAGTTTCACAGTGGCCCCCAAAGTAAGAGAATTTGTGTCTCTGGGATTGTTATGCCTAGTTCAAGGGTGTACTTCTTTCTGTAACACACAGGGACTCACACTGCGTGAACAGCCTTAGCTTATTGGACTAATTGCTACAAGTACTGCATAGGCAGTGCACAAGGTTGCTCTGGAAAATTCTGGTTCGGTTAAAAACAATTCAGTTCTGAAGTCTAACTTCTTTGTTTAGCATTTTTGATTCTCTTAAGGTAGTGTGGGAGCAGGGCCAGGTGGTTGCTGGAAGGGCTCAGATCCTGATAGCATGCATCTTGACTTTGGATTCTAAATAATGGGGCCTCTTCTGAAAGACTAGAACCCTGCCCCAGGCCTTTGCTAATAAATGCAGCTGTTTTCTCTGTCCCCTAATTGTTTCATTTGTTAAAGTCTTACCTTCCTCAAAAGGAGTGATGTCCTTTGGACCAGGTCTGCCTTTCATCTTGTCCTTCTTTTGTATACTGCAAGGCATGAACTTGGCTTTGTTGTTGGTTATTCCAGGTTCTCACTCTAGCCCAGGCTGACCTGGAATTCACTATGTATGTCTCAAACTCACAGCGATCCTTCTACTTCTGCCTCCTGAGTGCTGGAATGAAAGGTGTGTGCCACCACGCCTGGCTCTGAACATAGTTTTTCCTTAGTAAATAGCTTGGGGCATCAGGAAGAGGGGCTTATTTGCTCTTTCATTCAACAATATTGTTGAATGTGGTCTATGTTCAGTATCACATACCAATTATTGTCACAGAGCTGTAGACAGTGTGCAGCTTTGTGTTCAGTACTTTTGTGGGGCTGTGCATGTGTATATGGTACATGTGTGTATGCATGTTCATATGTGTGTGTGTGTGTGTGGCTCATACATGTGTGGAGGCCAGAGGTTAATGGTAGATGTCTTCCTAAGTCACTCTCCACTTGTGTTTTGAGACTGGATCTCTCAATGCAATTCAGCCATATGAGCAAGTCAGTTAATGATGGTGATCCACCTGTCTCTTCCTCTGCAGAGCTTAATTATAGGCACGCACCACCACACCTGGCATTTATACATGTACTGGGGATCCTAACTCGGGTTTTCATGCTTACACCACAGACACTTTACCCACTGAGTTACCTGCCCAGCCACATGTCCTTGCCTCTTTAAATAAGGCTGCAATTCTTTATAGCAGAAGCTGTGGGGTGACACAGACTGGAGTTTGAACCTCAGCTGTGATTCTTATTGCCTCATTAAAAAATATATTTTATTTGGGTATATTGAAGGTATGTAACACAATGTTACACACTATCATCTATCATCTATATCTATATCTATCTATCATTTGTCTATCTGCCATCTATCTATCTATCATCTATCCATCCATCTATCAATCTAAACATTACTATACTGAAGCAATTTAACATATCTGTCATCTCACATACTTGTGTGTGTCAAGAGCAGCTAAAATCTCACCTAGCAGAAAAATCCAGAACATAGTATACTATGAACTATAGCTCCTGTGTACAGCCCTGTATACCTTTTTATTCTGCATATCTGCTACTCTGCTCTTAATATTCCCTGTGAGATGTAGGGCAAGTGGCTTAATACCCTTCCAGCATAGTTCTCTCTTCCATACGTCAATAGAAACTTAGGTCTATTCTAAAGTGTAGCAGAATCTGCGAGAAAGTATCCAGTGATGTCAAGTGTGGGTGATACCATTACCATCGCCAGTAGTGATAACAATAGCTCCATCATTGCAGGGAGCCGAGGCCCTCCTTCGCCTTGCACTCATCTTAAATAATCTTTGGCCCTTGGAAGCAACAAGCGAAGCTTCATTCCCAAGTTTGATATTTCTTTTGAATCTCTATCCATATTTTTTAGGGTTTTCATCTTAAACACATTCTCCCAAGTTGACTGAACTAAAATTTTAAGCATGAAATTCAGTGAGTCTCCATATTCTGAAAGGACTTTTTTTTTCTGTTTAATGACTCCATTTTAGGGTTCTTTGTCTGAGGAAAGGGCTATGCTTCCTTAGGCCAAAACAAAGACCAAATGAACAAAAACCTGGAGCTTGTGAGTGGTGGTTTGGTCTTCTCCACGGCTCTCCTCCATGGGACATTCAGGTGCATTCTGGGAAAAGTTAGCTGAATTCAAAACATTCACCTTGGTAGGGTCACCTTTAAGTGCCAAGCAGAAAACTATAATGAGCTTCCCGTCTTATAATTCTCCTTTTCATGATTTTCTCAGCTGGATTCTTCAAAGGATTATTTGTAAAGACCTTTATGGTGTGTTATGATTTAATCAGATGTAGCTTGGATTTCCCAAGATGTGTTAATTATCATCGCCATACAAGTGCAACAGAGGAAGCAAAATGTTTTTCATTTGGGCAGGTTGAGGGTTTGTTTAAAATGTACTTAGGGCCATTAGGATCAAATCAAAATATAGTGCATGGTAATTATGCATGAAATAAAAGATTACCTGCTGTTTAAGTAGCCAGTTTCCTGATCATATTGCAATAAAGTCTTGAGAGAAAATTCATTTCCCAATAGCAGTAGAACACTTTATTTAAGGGACATAGTGAACTGTATTAGGTTACAAAATGAAAAAGAAAAGTAGATTTTATCATCAAAATTATCAGTGGATATTATCTGTAGTCTTAAATAAAAGATATTATTTCTCGATATTTGCCTGATCAAATAAAGAATGGTTCATGATTCATTTAGACAGCAGTGGAGTAACTATGCTTCAGATATGATGAGATACAGAAAAGAATAAATCCCTCACGAAAGGCATATGTGTCAAAACCCTGGCTTTTGAAGTAGAAGAAAGCCCCAAGGTGAAGCCTGATCCTCTGTGCTTACTACCTATGTTATGTCTGCTTACTTTTACTCCTCTGACCCTGTGTGTGTGCGTGTGTGCGTGCGTGTGTGTGTGTGTGTGTGTGTGTGTGTGTATGTGTGTGGTGTATTTATGGTGTGGTGTGTGTGTGTGGTTTGGTGTGGTGTGGGGTGGGGTGGAGGCTAGAGGACAATCTTGGGGGTCAACCTCATGAATACTCTTCACCCCCCCCCAGGGTTCTTATGGTCCTCAAGCTCAGCAGTTAGCTACTGAGCCCCAGAGACCCTCCTCGTTCCACTCTCCTCATATTGGAATTCCAGGTGCCTTCCTCCACACTTGGCATTTTTATGTGGGTCCTCTGGAGCAAGCTCAGGTCCTTATGCTAGCTAGGAAAGCACTTTACCCACTGAGCCATCTTCTTAAATGTGGTGTTGACTTAGCAGACCTTGCTGCAAGCAGAGCCCTTAATGAGATGATGTATGCAAGCACTGAGGAAGACACACTGGTGCTAAGTTAATGTGAGATATTGCTAGTGACCTGTGTTGGGGCTCTCCCTGATTAGAGAGTAGCCCAAAATGAAATAAATAAAATAATATACTATATAAAATAAAATAACCTGAATAGCCAGGGTCAGATTTTTGAAGCTCTGGTATTTTGACTAGTTCTAAAGGATGTAAGGTAGAGATCTTATTTCAGGGGAGACAATCCCCACTTTGGGAACTGGGTGCTGTACTGTGGAACTCCAGTGGGAAAGATGCTATGTTGAGGGTCCTTTGGAAGGATTTGTGGAAGATTTGGGGTGTGTATGTGTGTGTGTTGCCCATTAAATATCAATTTGGAAAGAATTTAATTGTGAAATAGATCTGCTCATGATAATTTGGTCCATCTCAAAACGAAATGGGGAATTTGGCAGAGATTTTTCTACCATGGACCTCCCATGATGAGAAAGAAACTCTTCTCTTGGTTATTCCTCCACTGCAAAATTTGGACATTGCTCTTTGCTTGTGGCAGGATAGCATTGTACACACACACACACACACACACACACACCCCTAGGATTAAAAATTAATTAGTTTCAGAAAAAAGACAATTTGCCCCCCCCCCCCATTCTAAGAAGACAGCCTCATTTTGAACCCATTACACGGCCAGGATGCTAGTGCATCTACCATCCCTTCTAACTTCATAAAAAATAACCGAGGGAACCAAAGAGATTCAGCTCCAGAGTTTCTGTAAGACCCCCAGAGTCCTACACAGATGGCTCTGAGCTCAGACTGTACACATCTTGTCTAACGATCTTCATAGTTAATTAGCCCTTGTTTTCCTGTGTCCACTGCAAAGCTAAATGGAGATATTTAGGGCTCTGCACTGAGGGAGGTCCCCTGCTGGCAGCCGGATCCCACTCGAGGTTGATAATTGACAGGAGCAATCAGGCAGTCTGATCTTTAATATCCTAATAATGCTGACTAATGCTCAGACAGAGACGTTTGGTAATCTAATACACCTCAGCTGTGCTTGAGACAGAAGAAAAACAACACATTCTTCTTGCCATGCTTCTTCCCCCTCCCGTTCCAGAGAGGATGCTGCCTGTGTAGTTTCAGGCTCAAGTTCATGTAAAACAAAACAAAACAAATCACTTCATACCTCAAGTCCATCAGGAAATGTATTGAGAGTAAATGTGTAATCATTCATTTGTGAATATTTTCTTTCTTCATTCATTCATTCATTCATTCAACAACTTAATCAAATGATGACTGTGTGCTGGAAGACATTAGTGAGTGAAACAAAAATTTTGGTTTGTGTGAAATTTACATTTCTCCTAAATACAGATTATTGGAAATTGTTTAAGCTGTTTTTTGGCCTACTTTGGCTGTTTTAGGAAATAAAGTTGAACTGGAGATATAGTACTCTACACATCCTACTTTGGTAATTTGATTGACAGCTACTCTAACCTCCTTCCCACTTCTCTGTCATTACCATGAATAAGTCTGGCTTGCACCCACACACCTTGCAGGGAGGAGAAAGGGAAGACATTTCAACATTTACCATGTGTGTCGTATTCTGGAAGCCACGGTGGTAGCTCTTTTCCAGGCATCTTCAAAAAAAAATCTTAGCAGACAAGAATTATAAGTGCTTTGGAATTCTACTAATTCTGGATTTGGGGTCAGCTGAAAGGGTTGTCTAGACTAAGCTTATCTTTACATTGCTATCTTCAAAGATAATATACATTCAAAGGATGGAGGTGGAATATCTAAAGTATATAAGTAAACAATGATAAGAAACCCTGTATTCCCTCAAAGCAAGTTCTTTGAGAATGCACAGCATTTTGTACTTAAAATCTGTATTCTAAGCCCTGTGGTGTCCCATGCCTTTAATCCATGCATTTGGGAGGTAGAAATAGGAAGATCCTCTGAGTTCAAGGCCACCCTGAGACAACGTAGTGAATTCCAGGTCAGCCTGGGCTAAAGCGAGACCCTCCACCCCCCCAAAAAAAAGTCTTCCATATTTAATAGTTTTTATCATCCTAACCATTTACTGAACATCACCGACTTTCCCCCAGTGGACATTACTTCAAAGGAGTAGAAGTGGGTTGCATGTGATAAAACCAATTTATGTCTACGATACACATTCCTACACATTGTATCCTTGGGAATAAAGTATTTATCAGTGACTAAATTTGGTTTGCTACAACTTACAGAGACAGCCTACACAGTTTCTGCTTTTTAGGTTCCTCTGGTACTGATACTCTGATACTGGTTTACTGTTGTCCCCTGTGTAGCCAGCAGTGCATTCTTTAATTGCAACATGACAATTAGGAAGAAGCCAGGCCTTCAAACTGAGTAAGGGGTGCTTGAGGCAACACTGTTTAAATGGATGAGATCTCATGCAGTGGAAAGTAGGAATTGACCACCTTGCTGCCTTTTTCCCCCCATAGGCACTGATCATCCTTAGTTTATCTCTAAGGTTTCCTTCCTCAAAACAATCGTGCACGACTAATTTATAAAGGGCATGGAGGGGGCTAGAGATGAGGGTGTCTAACACCCCTTTCAACTATGAAGTCCGAGGTCCCCTGGAATAAACATGACAGCATGTCTCAATACAGCAGCAGCTCATCCACACATCTTACATGTTACGTGTTTGCGGGATTTTTGGATCTCCTCTTTGGAAAGATCGGTCATAAGAACAATGCATAAGTAAATAATTACTGAAAAACATTTGCCGTCAGCAGAATACAGCTGAGTCTTACTTTTAAGCGAGCTCCTGAATGAAGTAGGTACAAGTTACCGCTTGGAAGCAGCAGCCAACTTGGGAAGCTTATTTTCAAAGCTCTTTTTAAAGAGCTCACAGGACTAGATTCAGAATGTCACGCTATACCCTGATTTTCCTTTTGGTGTATCCCAATGTCTGTGGTAGTTTTGCTTACTTTTGCTGTATTAATTGTGGGGACTAGCACTTACTGGTTGGTTAAGTGTTTGCCATGTAGCATGAGGACTTAAGTCCAGATGCCAACACTCACTGGAAAGTCATACATGATGGGGCATTTTTGGAATTCTAGCCCTTGGGAGATAGAACCAAAAGGATGCTTGGGGCTTGCTGGCTAGCTATTCCTGTTGAATCAGTGAGTTCAGGGTTCCGAGAAAGACCCTATCTCAAAAATTAATTAATTAATTTAAAAATAAGGTGGAGAGTGATTGAGGAAGACACTTGTCAACCTTTGGCCCCCATACACACATGTGTGCCCTCATACACACATACTAGAAAGTTCTTAACTTTTAAAGTGGATTATATTCAAGCCCCTGATTAACATTAAAGATCACCGTTTATTTTATGCTGGCGTGGTAGGATTGGCAGGAATTCCTCACTTAATTCCTTATGTCTTTCTTGAACATCTGCTTCAAAGCAAAAAAATTGCCCTGAAGTTTGACAATAGTTAGAGTCTCTTCCATATCAAAGTGAATAATGACTTGCCCTCCACCTCCCTCTTCCCAAATTGAAGGCCCCCTTGGGGGGAGGATTGTACCTCTTCAGGTCCTCTTCCTTGCTGTAAGAGTGTCCTCTGAAACATCGCAGACATAGGTCACTGCTGTGGAATTCTTTCCCTTTATTTGGGAAACAAGAGATCCTTGGGGCCCTTTCTTGCACCAACACTCATAATCTTGCCCTGGGCTTCTTGTAAGTAGCTTCTCAGGTGTTGGTGTCTGTCTGGGTTGCTCTTATCACCTGCCCAAGATAGCTCCACCTTAGGCAGTGGAATAGTCCCCAACCCAAACTTGACTAAATTCTTTTAGTTTTAATAGCTGTTGGCATGTTATTTCTCCATTTGTTATGCATGGTGATAGATCTAAGATATTTCTTTGGTATAGATATGTACCAAAGAAGCGATAACCTAAAGCTTATGTGATTGTTGAGTATTAACCTCAGTTGAGTAACAGTGATAGGACAATTTGTATTTGTTTTAGGAGAATAAAAACTGGAAGAGTCCTTGGGGTTGGACTTTTTCCTAAGTTTTGAATTAATTGAAGTGATAGTGAGGAGTGCTTGGAAGACATACATTTAGACTTCCTTTGCTTATATTCTTACTCTGAAAAGTACAATTTTTATTCAATTTGAAGAAAATTTACATCATCCTATGGAGTATTTATTATGTATATTCACTGTGCTGAATCTTATGTTTTATCTAATGCTTAGAATAATTTCCATCCAGTCGCGTTGAAACTTCCAGATGTTAAATAACTGTCTCTTAGCAATAGTGCTAAGTTCCATTCCTAGGGCAGAAATGAGAAATGAATTTAGGAATCCAGTCTCCTTCTTCACTGTAGATTCCCAAACTGTACCACCAGGCTCACATGTCTGGTTTCGTGTGATTGGACAACTATATGATGAGAAAACATTACAATGCATGTAGTATGAACTTGAGCTCTAGAATCAAATCAAAGCGGGCACATTCTTTCCTGTGTTCTCTGTGACCTCCAGTGTTCTCATCTGTGAGATAGGGACACTAAATAATGGGAGGTGGTAGCCAGCTTCAGGTTATGCTGGTATTGATGGCAGAGATGAGGATGACTGAGGTTGGAAGCTAGAAAGAAGGTGTTGATAACTCCTGAGGTTACGTTTCCCTCTGCCTAGGTGGTATGCCTCCCATGGATGTAGCCTGCAGGAACTTATGCCCTGTGGTAGCTAGCCAAGAAATAGAAGAATGAAGCAGCGTTGTTTGTGGGAAGCTGAGCATAGTGGAGTGACAGGCAGAGATGGGCCCTGGTGGTCACAGGCAGGAGTGCCAGGCATGAGATTCTGTGTCTGCCACAAGAAAGGCCATCTATCCTGTGCCAGCTTTCCCTGGTGAATGCATTGTGTGTAGGCCAGAGCCCTTTTCAAACTGTTCTCCCAGTTGCCAAGTGATAGATACTCAGTAGAGGAGGTCTTGAGCACTAGGCCTACTCAGAGTTCAGTGTGGGATTCTAATGGATATGCCTTACAAATAGACCACTCAGTAAAACGGAGTAATTGGGAAACAGTGACACCAAGCTGTTGTGTGTTCTCAGTGGCTTCAGAAAGGAGACTTGCATGTCCAACAAAATGGGACTGTTTACTAGAAAAATTAGACATGGTAAGTGTAAGATTTGTGGAGGAAGGAAAGCTTAGCCTAAGTCTAGATTTGATGCAGGAAGTATTTCTTATGACCTATTTTAGTTTGGTTTTAGGTTCATAGGCATATTCTGAGTCAGTGTTTCCTGTTGCCTGAGCTTTGCTCCTTAGGGAAGGACAGAGGGGACTTGTTCAGATGTGAACCAACCATGTATTTGGGAGGAGGAATTGTGTGTGTGTGTGTGTGTGTGTGTGTGTGTTTAAGTGTGATTGTGTTTCTTCCTCAATTTCCCTTATCATTTTTTCTTTATTTAAATAGAGTCTCTCACTGAACCTGCAGCATACAAATTTGACCTAACTAATTAGCCAGAAAGCCTTAGGGATCCTCCTGTCTCTGACTCCCAACACTGGGGTTATAGGCATGCACCACCACACCTAACTTTGATGCTGAGGATTGAACTCAGCCCCTCATACTTCTATGGCAAGTATCTCCCCAGCCCAGAATCCCTGTCTCACTTTATCTAGCCCAGGATGACTTGGAACTCACTTTATATTCCCAGGCTGACTTCAAACTCACAGTGTTCTTCCTACCTCTGACTCCTGAGTGCTGGGATTAAAGGTCAGATCCACTGCTCTAAATCTATTTCAGCTGAATAGTTTCAGCCATATACCTTGGTTTGGCCTAGTTGAGTTGAGTTTAGTCAGGACAGTTCCCCCTGTCCTGACTAAAAAGGGTGTCTGTAGTTCCATAGTAAGTGTTCAATAAACATTTGTTAACTAATGAACGAAAATCTTGTTCTTCTAACAATGACATTTATGGAGTGTAGTTCATTATTATTGTTTTAACTTAGACAGCAAGTAAGCAACTTAATCTTTTCTGTTAATGAATTGAAATGGAAAGCTTAGCTGAAGTCTAGATTTGATCCAGGAAGTATTTCTTATGACCTAGTTTTGTTTTAGGTTCATAGGCATATTCTGAGTCAGTGTTTCCTGTTGCCTGAGCTTTGCTCTTTAGGGAAGGGCAGAGGGGACTTGTTCAGATGTGAACCAAGACACAGGCAAGTTCTTTTTAGGTTTAGGATCACATGTGGGACTGTGATGATGTATCTCTGGATTTCCTGTCCATATATACCTCAACCCCCCCATCTCCTGTTTCTGTGTATTTTCTACACCTGGATCTTTCTCCTAAGATTAAAATTTTTCTCACAAAGAACTTTGTGTTTGAAGAAAGTCCCGAGGGCTTATCCCCTTTTTGTCCTCATTTTAAATAAGTCTCAAAACCTTCAGAAACAAGATACACTTATCAAAAAAGACTGAACAGGAATTCTTGAGATGGGGTTCAGTTTGTTAAAGTCATCAAAGTTTCCTTCCTTTTTTTTCAAAAGCACCGTCTTGAATAGCCTTCTACTCAGGGCATTTTAGAGTGTGAGCTGACTGTGCTGGTCACTAAGATAAGATCCTGCCTCTATCTGCCAGGGACATCGCTTATCACACAGTCAAGTGTGTGTCTAAGGAAGCTGCCTTCTACTGAAAGGGAGTTAAGCATCTTGAATTCCCCAAGATATGCTTTCAACTTTGAGTTGGAAATCAGCATTTTAATCTTTGTTGGGGACTGGGCAAAAAGAGCAGGAAAAGAATGATTTTTTTTCATGCTGCCTTCCTAGACCCTCCATTAAATTGTTTAAAAAATACAAATATTCTCACATTCTTTGAAAGCTTTCATTTCTGCTTTTAGTATTTCTGTGGTTTCTCTGACTTTCAAGGTGTATGTGTACCTCCTGGTGACTCTGAACACCTGTGCTATGAACTACTCCCAAACTTTCAGATGGTTTCTGTACAAAGTTTCTACTTATTTACAAAATAAATAAAAACAAAAAAAGCACCCAAGCAAGGTAGCCCCCTTAAAGTTCTGCCTAGGTGACTGGAGTATTTGGACAGTATATTTTTAGCTTCAGGAGGCCTTTGGGTGGGAGCCATTCACCCAACTCTTTGCTGCCTACTAGACCCTCTCTGGCATTCCCCAAACCAACAGTGGCAAGATGAATCTCTGGGTCAAGAAGTATTCTGAAGCTGGGCGTGGTGGCACACGCCTTTAATCCCAGCACTCCAGAGGCAGAGGTAGGAGGATCACCGTGAGTTCAAGTCCACCCTGAGACTACCTAGTGAATTCCAGGTCAGCCTGGGCTAGAGCGAGACCCTACGTCAAAAAACCAAAAGGAAAAAAAAAAGTTTTCTGAAGCATTTCAGAAAAACCTAGTCTCTTTCTGAGATGCCTGGGGCTGGCCTTTTCACAAGCAAGTGCCCTGGAGCCTGGCTTCTTTGCCAGAGTGTCAGGAAAACTCCATGAAATTATACATGTCTAATGATGAAAAGTGAAAAAATGGAAAATGTTCTTCCTGGGATAGGATCACTCATTGGATCTTTGGGATGAAACAGACAATCCCTGCCACTTCAATTTCAATTTTAGGTATGTTGATTTTTATATCAACCTTACTCAAAATCATCTTAATTCTTTTGCAAGGTAGACAGTAGTTTTCAAGATAACTCAATCACTTACTTCTATTATTAAAGTCTTTAACCTGTTTATTTATTTATTTATTTATTTATTTTAAATAAGGTCATGAGGCTGTGTTGCTTCAACCTGGGAAAACTGAAGCCACGTGTTTCACACTTGTCCCTTCATTCACAGAGGAGACAGTGCCTCCGTCTCAGGAGTGGACTGAGTCCCCACTGCCCAGCTGGCTGTCTTCCCAGCAGGCAGCAGTGTTTCCATGCCCAGGCCTCTTCTTCCTCCTCCTCTTTCCCCAATGGCACTATGTACACTTTGGCAATGAAACCAGCTGGTTCTTCCAAGTTCCTCACATTTCAGATTTTAAGGTGAGAAAGGAAAAGAAACTTTTTTTCTCCTGGGATCACTTGTGTTTGCTCCTAGAATGGTAGCTGATGTCTTCCAGAGGAAACCTCACCCTTACTTCCCATGTAACCCCCTACCCTCATCTTCTCAATTTATAGCTAATACTTGGGACCTCTTCCCCCATCATCTTTTATTAACAGTTCCTTAAAATAGATGCTGCTGGTTCAGGTTTACATATAAACAACAGGTTCTCCAAACATTGTTCTGACTCTTTATCTGTTTATTTGTTGTGGTACTAAGGATCGAACCCAAGTCTTGAAAGCACCCTACCTCTGAGCTACATACCCAGCCTTGGCTTTACCTCTTAAGCACACTGCTTTTGTTATTAAATTGAAATTCTACCAGTCATGCCTGGGGTACACTCTGACTAGATTCCTGTCATAGGGTGACAGTGGTGTCAAGCATGTTGTGTTGTAGGTAGATGTGATATTATAAGAAACATTTCAATTCGGTCCCCAGTTCCTGCAACTGAACTGCTAAAAATCTTGTACTTTCTGGAATGAAAGGGATGCTAGGATCATCTTTCATTCTAAACCTCTTGGTCTTTGGCCTCTGTATCAGAGCTCTGAAACCTTTATAGTTTCCTGAGTAACAGGGATGGTGAGAACATCTTACACAGAGCTCTCAAATCTCTTGGAACTTCCTGGGTGATAGGAGCATCTTTTGTTTTAATGACTGGACTCTTGATGGATCCTGGTCAGTTTCAAGATAGGGGTAGGTCACCAGAAAGACCAAGTCAAGATAAGCAACTTGGAACTTTCCAACCCATTTCCCCATCTAGGCCATGGTAACTTCTAGAGAAGCTTCCTTGACACCAGCTCATATTCTCTCTCTCTCTCTCTCTCTCTCTCTCTCTCTCTCTCTCTCTCTCTCTCTCTCTCTCTCTCTCTCTCTCTCTCTGACTATTTGAAAGCTGGAGAGACAGTAGAGCTGGGCCACAAGCTAGAAGATAGTTTAAGAAGGGGCTGGTAGTGCTGTGGAAGGCTGAATCACAGAGGCCATTCTCTAGAGATGTGGGAGTCAGAACCAGCTAGGGCGCTGGAGTTTTGATTATTCTAGAATGGAAGAAGGTCAGAGATAGATGCTGGAGTGACAATGAAGGTGCTGACCACAGCCGCTTCTTCAGTTGGAAAATGGGACTCCTAATAGCACTTAATGGGATTATTGTGAGAATCAAATAAGTTAATGGTATTAAGCCCCTAAGATAGAGCCAGGCCTATAATCAACATTCACTAAATGTTAGCTCCTATTACGCATTGAAAGCCTTCTTTTCCATTAGTTTTATAATAAATGTTAAACAGTTTCAGAGATGACTCATAACACAGCCTAGTCAGAACTGGAACAAAGGCATCATTCAGTCTTGCTAATTTGGGGCTGGGCATTTGGCACTTTGGGCCATAAGCACTTGAGGCTTTCAGGATGGCCCTGTCACCAGGTGTGTGGCCAAAGAGATAGGAGATAAGTGGAGTACAGAGAGCAGAGCAGCTGAGAGCTCTTGCTGGGCCCTGGCGAGGCTGTGTGGTCTGAGATATAGGGTCCCCGGAAAGGCAATACACAGCCTCAGGGGCAGGTAAATCTTTCTCTGAGCGAGGACCAGCCTTTAGGGCATAGTCCCAACTGGAATCACAGATTGGTTTTTAATACTGGGAAAAGCAGCCTAGCACTTACACCAGCTGGAAAGATTAAGGATTGATTAGAGCAGTGTGTATAGTACATGTGCACATATTTTATTTTAGTATACTTAGCTCTGTGATAACTATGTGATACCTCAAAGCCATTAGGGTTAGAGTTTAAAGTAGTAGTATAAGAATCCATGGCAGCCATGAGAAACAAGAGGGAACTGTTATTTGGGTCACAGTGGGGAAAGTGGGTGCAGAGAAGAAAGGCAAAGTAATTAAGATAATTAACACACATATCCTTGCCAGTATTGAAAGCTATTAAGTTATTGATCATTTTGGCATTTCGTAACTACCTGTATGACTAATAACCTATGTTACTAAATAAATAATGTGGTGGTATATATTTAAAGAAAATAATTCTTGATGGTGTAATGGGGATGTACTATGATAATTATCCAATAAGCACCACTGGAAAACACTAGGAGCCTTGTTTTTAGTTTGTTCCAATGACTATAACATCTAGCATTGTTTTATTTTCCCTTTTTAAAATAATTATGGCTCTAAGGGCCAAACCCAGGTTCTTGTACACTCTAGACAAGTGCTCTACCACAGAGTGCATCCTCAGCCATTCATTTAGTTTAAGGCTAGATAAGATCCCAATCATTAAGAAGAGCAAAGTTGTTCTTTAATAAGCCACAGAGTAAATATGTTTGCTTCTACGAGCCATATGGTCTTTGTCTCAACTATTCAGTTTTGCTGTGGTAGGTTGAAAAGAGCCATAAATATCACATTGATGTACGGGCATGGCTGTGTTCCAGGAAAACTATTTATGACACGGAAACTGGAATTTCCCATATTGTCTTCTTTTGATCTCACCCAAGCATAAAAAAATGAATAAATCATTTTTAGTCTATGAGGTATACCAAATCAGGTAGCAGACCAAATTTGGCTTTGGGTTATAGTTTATAGACTTGATATAGACTAAGTCATCTACTAATCTGAAGAAGTAGTCTATGAAAAGAGTTTTAAAAAAGAAACTTCAGGAGTTGGGCAAGGGTTTCTGGGGCTGCCATTTGCATATATTTATATGAACAGTGGTAATTCTACCAGTTTTTGATTTTTGTCTGTTTATCTTAAGCCATAGGAAGGAAACCTTCAGAGAGCAAAGTCACTACCCATTTTCCTGATACTCCCAAGGGTCTACTTTGTATCAGAATGAACAGGTTCATTAGTATGTTAGCAAGATTTGCATATCACACTTCACAGTAAGTGTTTGGGATTACTGGTTAAACTAGAGTCCTACATACTGTTTTGGTTTGCTGTGAGACCCTGAACCTGTTTTCTCACCTTTATAAGTCGGATTTGTACCACATGGGCAAGAGTTGAATGACGGAGGCTATCAAAGTAGGGGATTTAGACACCATTGAAGAAAGACTTGTGTTCCTATTGCAAAGAATTTTGATCTTCCCTTATAAAGGTCCATCTTAATGCTGTCCTAAAATGTTACCCTTTCTCATCTCCCACTTCTGCTTTTACAGAAGGATTGATTAACCCACAGAAAATGCTTCAGGAAGGGCATGACCTCAAATAGGATGATTTAATCCAAGTGCCATCTTTTCATATGTTCTGTTACCATTATTTCTGAAATTTATTTCTTTATTCTTATTTTAATTGAGGTCTGAAACTCAATGAGACATCCCCCAAATTCAAATTGTCCCAATGGACAAGACCCACATCTTGGGGCTGGAGAAGCAGCTCAGTAGTTAAGTGTTTGTTGAGTATCCACGAAGCCCTGTAGTTCATCCCCAACATGACCAATAATCCACTTATTTTTTTTTTAAGTTTTTGCTACTCATGGATAGAGTGTAGAGAGCCATTAAAACCATCACACTAAGCACAGGAGAAGGAGCCATGCCTAGTCTTGTTATAGAAAGTGCCCTCTTGGTTCCAACTAAAATGATGAATATAAATTTATATATAATACCTTTGTGTACAATTCATGGTCCATTCAGTACATCGTTCCCTATACCAGTGTTTGGCTCCTTTCAATGTGTGGATTTCTTTTCAACCCATTTCTTCTCCAGGGTGCTCATACCTGGTTCTGTCAGGTTAAGCTGCTGTAAAGCCCCAAAGGGACAATTCAGAACCCAAGAGACACTGACCCAAGACAGCTTTTCTTCTTCTCATGGCTCCTGTCCTTTCCTCATGTTCTCATATTATGACAAAGGTTCATTGTGGCAGGAGCTTAAATAAATAGGAATTGGACCTATACCCCATTTCCAGGAAAAATGAGAACAGCAGGCATTATCTGATATAATTAAAGTGTGTTGAACCCTGAACAAAGTACTCAGTGTCAATCCCCATTTGGCCCTTAGAGTGAACCAGCTTAGAATCAGTTATATGAAATACAGCTGGTTGGAAGGTCTGTGGCCTTTAGAAGGATGTGTTGTAGGTTTTATGGCAAGTCTGCTAGGAAGTTCCTTGTCAGTAATTTTAGAAGGATATTTAGAGGCTATTTAATCTTTCTCTGAACCCCAGTTATCTTGTCTATACATGGGCATAATTTCATTTCCCATATGGGATTAATGTTGGGCTTTTAGAAAGGAACATTTTAAATTCTGAGCACAGTGTCTCAGATTAGCAGATCCACCAGAAAGCCTGGTTCTGCCTTCTTTCCTTTTCCAAATATCCTTTAAAAGGACCCAAAAGATAAGATTATTACCAAGTTTTACAGTGTTGGGAGTTTTCTGTCATATTCTCACTTAGGTATAAAATAACGGCACTCAAATCTCAATTCATTTTGTATTTTTTCCACAAATGATTCATAATCAAACCTAAATTAATAATAACCCTGAAATGTTTGCCTCTTTTTCTACATTGATCCTTCACATACACATGTACACGTACAACACACACACGTACACGAGGTAGTGTTTCATAGCGTTACTGATAATAAATATGTCAGATATCTCTGGTTCACTATGGTTTTTCTCATTCTCTCAGATGTTTATAAAGTCATATATGTGTAGGTTTCTGGTGGATTTATTGAGGTCACATGTTTGATAATTCAACCTAGATTTATTTAACCAGCTTTAGCTGCCTTTCTTCCACTTTAATTTTTTACTTTCCTGTGAAGATACTCATAATCAAATTACTAATATTCTTAAGATAACAAAGATTAGGAAATCAGGAATTTGTGTTATCATCTGGTTCTGAGGGTGAGAAAGAGACTTTGGACTATTGATCTCCCAAGGATATGTTAACCTGCCTCTTAAATTCACTCAACAGCCAATAGGAAAGTCATTAGACAACACTTAAAATCCTGGCCTATCCACCTGTCCAGTTCCAAGTTGGAATAGAAGGGTTTTCTACTAATTTGTCTCTATTAATTGAGAACAAGTGTGCATGGCAGTTTTCATGGCACAGTAAATGAGAATTTAAGATGCAGACTATGCCAAACCCGAGAGTTCAAAACCAGTGAATAAAAAACTTCAGTAGAGCTGGGGTGGTGGCGCATGCCTTTAATCCCAGCACTCAGGAGGCAGAGGTAGGAGGATCACCATGAGTTCAAGGCCACCCTGAGACGACACAGTGAATTCCAGGTCAGCCTGGGCTAGAGTGAGATCCTACCTCGAAAAACCAAAAAAAAAAAAAAAAAAAAAAGAAAACCAATGTCAGTAGATAAATACGGGACAGATCTCAGCAGAAGAATGCAAGCCAGTGTCCAGATAAAGGAGAAAATGTGCTATACATGCATGTATCACATACACTTTACATACATGCATCACATATACTATTCAAAAGGCAAAGATGAATGACAGAGCTTCAGGAAAGCTCCCTTCAAGCCGAATGATTTTGTCTGATGTATGTCCATGCCTTGCTGGCTGTAAGTGGCAGGGGAAGCAGCCATGTTCACAGGGTGACTTGGCCAACATGTCTGACTCCATCATGTCTGGCTTTAGCAAGTATCCTTGTGTGTCTTCAACAAAGAGTGCATGAACTTAAACTCCAAAGGAAACTCCACACTGTGTGTTCTGTCTAGGTCTACGAACCTTGACCAAGCAAGCAAGATTGTATGGTTCTAAGTTTTGTGTGACAAAAGTGTCTAGAACTTTCCTTAGCCCCCATACAGTCCATACTCCTACAATACGTAAACAAAGCTGCTGCTTGAGCGATGTGGACATTGATTGATTGACTTTATTCTCTACTATTTAGAAGTAACCAAAGATACCTTCTTAGAGTAAGCTGTTACTGCTCCTTTAAAAAATAAGTTTTATTGGGAACTTTAATATATGATCATACTGCAAAGTGGTCATATTTCCCTCAGATTAACCTCTTTCATCCCTTCTCCTTCCCCATCCCACTGAGGGCCCTCCTAGCAGGGCATTGGTAATCACTCTGGGGTCATGGATGTACCGGTTGGCTTCTATGGCAAGGAGAATCAGAATTATTATTTCAGTTTTGTTTTGAACGATAAAATGCTTTCAGGGATATTGGCCCACTTTGGGCAAGATAATCTGTTACTAGTTCAGGGCCCCCTTCTCTATTTACATATGTATTTAGGTTTTTTTTTTTTCAATTGCTGTAGGCATATGAATATTTATTGTAAGCTACTTCAAGTCTTTATTTGGAAGCAGGTCAGACATAAATAAGACATGTCTCCCCACATCGTAAGTGCTGACGGACTGATTATAGGGAGAAAGTGCAGAAAACATGGCCTCTGAGTATTGTTTCTGCTGATGGATATTGGGGAAAGTCCTCTTCAAATGAGAGGCCCAGAATAGGGAACTGGGACTCTGGCTGACCTCCAATGTGAAACTTAGATAATCTTTGCCTTCCTGGTACTGCTTTAGGCTAATTACTCAGATAACACTACCATTTGTAAAGGGGTTACTTATCTCGTATACCCCATTAGACTTTGAACCCCTTAAGAAAGAAGGCCCTCACCCCATGTGTTTATCATTTGCTTCAGGGACACTTGCTTTCAGAATGAGCAGGAATGAGAGTCAAGTTAATGATCAGGACATTAACCTCCTTGAGTTTCAGGAAGGACACTGTAGTAACAACCCTCATGGGGTTGTTTGGGGTGATAGTTTCATCAGCATTGGGAAAGATCCAGAAGTTACCGATTTTATCAGTTACTTTCTTATTCCTGTGAACAGATACCTGACTAGAATAGCTTACAGAAGTTTGAGGAGAAGGTTAACCATGGCTAAGAAAGCCAGAGCAGGAAGCCTGCATCGTATCTCACCAGAGTCAGGAGGCAGAGAGAGAACAGCAAGTGGATCCATGGTACAAAACCTCAAACCCAGTCCCCAGTGATTCACTCCCTTCAGCAAGCTCCACCTCCTAAAGGTTCTCGAACCTTTTTGACCAGTCCCACCCCCTAGAGATTAAGTATCCAAACACAGGAGCCTGTGAGGGGCATGTCATAGTCAAACCACGACAGTGATGTTGCTACCTTTCCAGCACAATGCGCTGGGGGAGTGGTGAGGATATAAGCAGCCCCCTAACCAGAAGGAATCTAGTTCAGTTCACAGTAGCTGATCCCTAAAAACTAGAGGATGCAGAGTCTCTGTTTTTTATATAAATATTATTTCAACAGGAAGTAAAAGCAAGAAAATAAAGGGTGACTGGGTAAAGGCCAAGTAGTCTCTAAGTGTGAGCCTTGTGCTCACGGCTGGGTCTGGAGAGTATGTTGGAAACAGAGATCCAGTCCTTTCAGCTGGGGAGACAGTGCCCTCGCCACAGGTCTGGCTGATTCCCCTGTTTAGGTAGATTCCACACAGCTCTGTACGATCATGGCCGTCCCTTTCCCTCGCTCAAATCCTCCGTGGAATTAACAGCTCACTGTGGTCTCCTTTAACAAGACACAACAGGTCTGTACCTCAGGCTCAGGAGTTGCCTTTGTAACAGTTCTTGGCTCGGGTGGCTCATACACTTCTCAAAAGTATGCCCTATAAAAATCATGAAACTAGCCTCGAAGTCTTCCACTTTAGCCTCCAGGAAACACTGATGAAGCAATTGTGGAACAAGGGAGTGTGCTCCCCAAGCCAGCGGTCACCTCTTGTTCATTCCCCTCTTGGGTTCACTGTCTCCAAAGAGGATGGTGGGAAATCCCAGCAGAACTTGGGGTGGCATAGTCCTTGCTAATGGCGAGGTCAACACAGGAGCAGGAGAAGTTAATCATTAAGAAGCCAGGTGCCCTCACAGACCAGGGCCAACGCCTGTCCTTTGCTGAAACAAGCCCCCAGCCAGCACCTGGTTCTCATGCCAATAATCAGCTCCATTTGTTGGTGACGCTTTTGTCTGCCTTCCTTGCCGTCTTGGACTACATGCTGGCTCTTGTACGTCGTTCATCTCCAGGTTGAGTCTTGGCCTGCCTGTTGCTTCCTTCTCTGAAATCAGCTTGAAGAACAGCCCTTGAGGGTGCTGGGATTAATCACCACCGAGCATTAAGTAGGACTTCACCATGCCTAAGTATTTCGCTGTCCCTTTTATTACATCTCCCTCAGAGTGCTGACATCAAGGGAAAAAAATTGTTACTCAGGTTTAATGCCATGGGGGAAACTGAGTCAGTCAATTATGTCTCACCAGCAAGTCTAAATTTAAATGGATACTTTCTATCCATTTTTGAGGGTACCGAGCAAGTTTTATATTATTTTCAAATCATTCCTGTAAATCTCAAATAACAGTTAAAAAAAAAAAAACCTAAGTCTATAGGGGACATAGGTTCCCACATATAAAAGTGTGTGTGTGTGTGTGTGTGTGTGTGTGTGTGTATCTAATGTCTAGATTCCACATATAAGAGGAAATACGGAGCATTTGTTCTCGTGAGTCTGACTTTGCTTGCACTGATCACCACAGTTCCATCCATCTTCCTTCCTTCATTTTCCTCTGTTGCTAGACAAAACTTATTGTTTATATTTACCACCATTTTTTATCCATTCATCAGTCATATTTTAAAAATAAATATTTTTATCTTAAGAGAGGGAGGGGGAGAGAGAATGAGAATGGGCATACCAGGACCTTTGGCCCCTGTTTAAAAAAAAAACAAAAAACCAACAACCCGGGTGCATGTACCACTTTGTCCACTTGGCTTTACGTGGACACTGGGATCCTGGGTCAGCAGGCTTTGCAAGCAAGCACATCTAACCACTGAGCCATCTCCATCGTACTCCAGCCTACCATGCTTCTGACTAATTTCTTTAGCTCTAATGTAGACATTTTTTAGATTGACAATATTCAAATTTTCTGTAGGTATAGAATTTCATGGGAAATCCACTTCAGTTAGGAAAAGAGGAGGCTATCCATCCCATCTTTCAAACTTGACCTCTGCTGCTTAAAGGGCCGTGCAAAGGGCCATGCAGTACAGTTTGAGCAGATAGAAGTCTTTCTTTACATGCTAACATGGAGCTGTGAGACAGGGGCCTGATGATTTCATTGAGGAAATGTGTAGTACAGGGGTAAGAGCTCTGACCTCATCACTCAGCTTTGCAGTTTGCAGTGGGATCTAAGTGCTTCAGCTCTGCAGTGCACACTTTCCTCATTGTAAGATGAGGACAGTAATGAGTGACTGTTTTTTAGTTTGGTCCATAGACGTTTCCAGGACATTATGGCAACATTACTGTTGTTTTTGATGTTGGTATAAAAAGTCAATAACAATTGCTGTACTTTGAGGAATAATGTAAACAGAAATAGTGTCAACTATAAAAACAGTCAGATTGTTTTTAATGCATGTGTTTTTCCTTAGTGTTTCAGCCATGATCTGAGCTTTTCCGATTGCAAAGTCATGCAATGGTTTTTGTCTTAAAATATATCATGTATGTTATTTCTCAGCAGTCTGATTTGCACAGGATGATCTTAGTGGCTAAAGCTGTTATTTTAATGAATTTTAGCCTTTTCTCATTCAAGTTGGAACAAAATACCAAATCAGTAGCTCTAGAGAACAGTAGGAAAACAGAAAGGAACTGAGTTCTGAGACAATATATAACTGCCTCTGGGACACTAGACTTACAGTTCCCACTTTTAAATGTTCAGGATAGAATTGAGTGTGTATGTAGGGGAGGAGCAAACCCTCACTCCCTCTTGATCGCCTTTCTGTCTATTCTGTAGCAGTGAGGAGAGTTTCTAAGAAAGCTGCTTGGAACTGACCAGTTTGTAAGCAATGTGTGTGGTTGCATAGGGGGCAGACAGTGGTGACGAAGCCATATAGCTTGTGGGGACTTTTTGTTTGTTTCTTGAGTTTAAGGTTTACTGTATTGTTGAAGCTGTTACGGGTACCTACCAGGGCCCTGGAATTGGTTAGCATCCTAGGCTGTCGAGGGCTATGAGGATTATTCCACCCTACGTACCCCCTCGCTGACCCAATGTCAGGGGTTTATTTCACCTGGCAAATTAAAAGCAATGTGCAGTCATGCATTATTATCTAGGTAACACAAATCAGTGGGAAAATTAAATATGACTCATAATTCCACCTCTCACCAGTTCCCATGGCTTCTGATCTGAGTTCCTCTGTGATGGTCTGCATCACACGTATGCATGCACACGCAAAACTGTGAGCTCTGGTACTTGGTTTTGCTAGAATCTTGCCATGGCTTCCTAACACTTTTTTTTTTCCCCACAGCAATCTCTTAGAACAAGTTTTTATATTCTAGTAAGTATGCTGTAGACACATTTTTGAATATATGTGGTTATGTAGTGTTTATTTCATAGTGCCTATACTATACTTCATTATGGAATCATTTATTACTAGCCATTTTGTTTTGTTTATAATATGTATTTTTACTTGTGTGAGATTGTTATAATCACACTCCTTTCTTTATATGCCTCTCTTAAGTATTTTTGTAAAATAAATTGTCCAATTGCTCTCCACAAAAGACCTTCCAATTCACTTTCTTACAAGGAGCCTGTATCTACTTAACCCTCATTCTTGTCAAAATCAGGCATTGCTTACATTAGAGATTTCAGTAAAACCGTATTTGAAACTGCCTAAATGATTATATTTTTAGAAAGCAGGTAGAAAGAAGAGTGTGGTCAGGCTTTCTACATGAATTTTATCATAAAGGCACTTTTAAATAACTGGATGCTTTCATAGGTTTCCTAATGCCAAGGCCAGCCACTGAAGTGTTCCCAGCCCTAAATTTTTCGAGGACCAACATGATACCATATGTGGAAAATTCCACACGTGACCTCAGGTAGCAGGTTATAGTCAAAGTGCAGGTGTACTAAAAATACTGCATAAAATTGCCTTGAGACTATATGTACAATACACATATGAAACAAATACACTTTATGTGAAGACTCAAGTCTCACCCCCAAGTTATATCATTATGTATAGTTTTATATTCCAAAAATCTGAAAAGAATGCACAGTGTAAAGCACACCTGGACCAGCTCTTTTGGGTAAGGCCTACCGCTCTAGACCTCATGCTCCAATAATCCGGTGTGTCAGGGGACCTGAGGGACACTGGCCACTCTGTCCTAGGGCTCAGAGTGGACCCCTACCATTTCACTCTTTGTCAAATGTGGTTTTATTATATCAAAATGGTTTGCAGTGCTTAGTGGATTAAATGTTAAGAGTTTCCTTATCAGTTACTCATACCGGCCTATGTGAAAGGCTCTGAGGATATAAAAGACAGGCCATTTTGCCTTTGGCCTGCTGTGATAGGGACACCAGCCCTGGGGCCAGGACCCAGAAGAATTGTAGATACACGCATGCCTCACATATAGGCAGTGTGGTTGTGCTCTGGGCATGCTTTACAGTGGGGATGCAGAGAAAGCTGTGAGTCATACCAGGCACAGACTGACAGAAGGAGGGACCCTTGAGCTCAGTTTAAAGAGGTTGGCAATCAGGTTTATTGTATCACTGTGTTCTTCACATAAAAATAATGAGGTTAGGCCTTGATGGGTCTAAGATGGCAGCCAGAGGTAGGGTAGGAGTCATGGCTCTTGGGTTATGTCCTTTTCCCTCCCCCGGTTTCTTCCTTTGAGTCTCACTTGTCCCACTTGAAAATGGAATGATGGATATCTAAGCTGTAGCACCAGGCCTGGCAGAAATAAGGCCAGGTAGAAATAGTTGGTAGAGTCAGTGTGGACAGACATGACAGCGTGATGCGGCATGGGCAGTAAAGCTACTCAACTGTATTATTTTTCTCATATATGTTTTCAGTTAGATGGCAGAGGACTTACAGTTGTGGTTCCTACCCTGTGTTTCTATTAAAAATTGAACGACCCTCAAAGAAAATAACCCTGAGGTTTTTTTTGTTTGTTTTTTTCAAGGTAGGGTCTCACTCTAGCCCAGGCTGACCTGGAATTCACTATGTAGTCTCAGGGTGGCCTTGAACTCATGCTGATCCTCCTACCTCTGCCTCCCGAGTGCTGGGATTAAAGGCGTGTGTTGCGGTCAGCATTCTAGTTGCTGCACAGGAAGAACCCAAACAAAAGTGGCTTGTGGAGGAATGGGTTTATTTGGCTTACGGACTCGAGGGGATACTCCATCCTGGCAGGGAAAACGATGGAATGAGCAGAGGGCTGGACATCACCTCTGCCACAGCACTGCAAACAGCGGCAGGAAGGTGTGCCAAACACTGGCAAGGGGATGCTGGCTTATAACCCCCATAAGCCCACCCCCAACAACACAGCTTCATCGAGGTTGTAAAACCCAAACTGCCATCAGCTGAGGATTGATCTATTGGAACACATTCAATTGTTTGTGGGGGACACCTGTATCAAACCATGACAGCGTGTGCCACCACACCCGGTTTCTAACCCTGAATTTTGTGGTTGACATTCTTGAAATACCCATTCTTGAATCACTGGGTTCAGGATAAGGGTGGAGAATGTTTATGAACAAAGCACTCCCAAACCAGGCCTCTTAGGTGGTCTGCATGGGATCCAGGCTGTGAAAGGCTCATTCACAGTCAACCTTTTCTGCACCATATGTGATGCTAGCTTTGGTTTGCTGCTAGCTTTGTGTTTACCTGGTGAGTTGCTGTTTCTGCCCTTCTTTCCAAGACCTGTATGCTTTACCTAGGTCCAGACTGGCTTCCTATTCTCTCCTCTCCCTTTCCCTCCCCTCCCCTTCATAGGTTCCTGTAGGCAAGTTCTTGATACATACATACATACATACATACATACATACATACATACATACATTTGGAGAGAGAGAGAGAACAGAGAGAGACAATGGGTGTGCCAGGGCCTCTGTAAACAAACTCCAGATACACGTGACACTTTGTGCATCTTGGCTGTATGTGGGTACTAGGGTATTGAACAGGGTTATTAGACTTTGTAGGCAAGTGCTTTAACTGTTCAACCATCTCTCCAGCCCCAAATTCTTGTTTAGTGACTTCCAATGTCCTTCTCTACTGACAGCATCTGGACTCCAAAATGCTGAGCCTTACCCTTGGTGAATCGCCTGTGTTCATGGCAACTGTGTCTGAATCCCCTGCACATGATGGTCTCTCTACTTTGGTTGTTGCAGTAGGTTGTTTTCTGGGGAGTAGGGGTGTCAGGATTGAACCACAGACCTTACATGTTCTAAGCACACACTTTAATGCTGACCATCTGTCACTAAAAAATAAATTCTTAATTGATGGCCTATTCACTTAGCTTCTTGTGGTAATGTATCCCATCATTTCTTCACCTGGTATGAGTTGGGTACATAGATATCTACCACAATCATTATATTCATGGATCCTTCGAGTCACTCTATAGCAAGAGAGTGCTTGCTTCTATAGTTTTCCCTAGACTGGAAGCCTTCTTATGAATTAATGATGCTATATATCTCTGCTTCTTGATGCCTTGTTACAGGATTTATCAAGATCTACTTTGTTCTGATGCCTTACTGTCTGACTCCCTGCTAGACTAATGAGTTTCTTGAGGGTACAGCAGGTTTCAATTCACCTTAAATAGCTGCTCCCCAGACCCCAGGCAGGGCTGTCCCTTGTAGCTGCTTAGTAAAGGTAATTTGAATTGAAAGGAGCTTCAGCATCCTTCCCAGTCTGCCTGTTGCTTTGGCTCTAGGGATTCCTCTTCCAAGCCTTCTCCATCTGGGGCTTCCTCCAGAATGCTAGCTCAACCTGTGTTTCTTTTCTCACCAGAATCCCATGACCATGGTGCTCTCTCAATTGTCTTTCTGGCCTAACATATTATGCAGAGTTAGCCCACTTCATCTAACCTGGCAGCTAGGGCAGGTGGCCTTCTCTAAGGAATGGCCCTAGGGAACAAGCGACCACTTCTAGGGACACTGGCTGCATGCAGCTCAGCACTCAACATTTGGGAAATCCTGGTTTTGTCATTGAATGCCATGACTGATGTTGCTATGTTTGGAGGAAAACTGGCATCAGGTTGATAGACCCAAGAATCAATTCAGGGGGTCAAAAAGGGTTTGTGCTTTTTGGCATGAACTTGTACTGGATTCTGCAAGTTGCAGTTATAACCCGCTAGCCAAATGGAAATATGCGTTCATTCACTCAACAAGCTCTCCCCCACCCTCCTGAGGTAGGGTCTTGCTTTAGCCCAGGCTGACCTGGAGTTCACTATGTAGTCTCAGGGTGGCCTCAAACTCACGGTGATCCTCCCAAGTGCTGGGACTAAAGGTTTGCACCACCACTCCTGGCTACTCAACAAGCTTTTGTTCCTTCTTCTCAATATACTAGTTGCTAGATCAGGGCAAAATGAATGATAGGATTTTTGTACTCAAGGGAGTTTAAAATTAAGGGGAGGAGATAGGATTGTGGCAAATATATACCCAACTCATACCAGTCAAAGAAATGATGGGATATATTACCACAAGAAGCCAAGTGCATAGGCCATCAATTAAGAATTTATTCTTTAGTGGCAGATGGTCAGTGGTAAAGTGTGTGCCTAGAATAGGAAAGTCTCTGGGTTCAATCCCACCACTCCTAAGGAACATTCTGGTTCATTCTTTTTCATTCCAGAAGTCGAGGCCTTCAGAGCTAGGTGTTCAGGTTGGCTGTGATAGGTCAGTAGTGCCTCAAAGGAATGCTTTCAAATGCCAGTGACAATGATGGAGACACAACAAGCAGCTGTCATAACCAGGCTCTGTTCATAAGCCAGAGACCACAAGCCAAAGTGCGCATGCTCTCTTGTTCACGCTTTGCATCCAGGGCTCTGTCTGCACCCAGTGCCTAAGAGTTGTTTTTCTCCCCAGCCTCCGAGTTTGAACAAATGGGGCACATTGAATATGGGGAAAGCTTATGGCCTTTATTGTGCATGAACAGTGAAGGACAAGAGCCCACTTTTCGTTGTGGCTTCTGGCCTCCAACTAGTATGTTTGCTTGCTGGGACGGTTGTCTTGGGGCAGGCGAGCTGAGTAACAGGAGCATGTGAAGAAACAGACTTCATCACTCAGGCTGATTCAGCAAGATTCCCTTTGGATTGAATCAGGGCCAGGGGCAGGCTCGCTCTGTAGTGTCTGCAGAAGCTGATGTTTCAATGATTTGATTCATTTAGGAAGAATATCTTTATGGGTGCGTTGCCAATTATATTAAGAAGTGGGGGGGGGCTGGAGAGATGGCTCAGCGGTTAAGGCACTTGCCTCCAGTGCCTAAGGCCCCCAGTTCAATTTCCCAGGACCCACATAAGCCAGACCCACAAGGTGGTGGCCCTGGTGCGATAGCACTCTCTCTCTCTCTCTCTCTCTCTCTCTCTCTCTCTCTCTCTCTCTCTCTCTGCTTGAAAAAGGAATAAATAAAATATTACAAAAAAGAAGTGGGTGAAGTTGTTATATTACAATGAACTTCCCTTACCTACCTCTGTACTGTGATTCCAGACCAAGACCCTAAGGGTAATCTCATATGTACAATCCTCTTAAAGAAATGCTGTTTAATGACTAAAGCTCTTAAGCATATTAAATATACACAGCGACTCTGGGAAAAATGGCAAACAAATATAAATCTGCAAAAGGTTTTTGAA
>PVHP010007427.1:31559-57064 GCA_004024765.1 Zapus hudsonius
ACACACACACACACACACACACACACACACACACACACACACACACACCAAAAAAGAAGAAAAACTGGGTGCCCAACTCAGTAGTCGCAGAAGTCGGGAAGATGAATGGGGAGACCACTGTCTGCTTCCTGCTGTGGTTTATAATCAGTAGTACAATGATGTCAGACTTCTCAGGAGACTGCACATTCCCTTGGTTACCTCTAGATGAACCTTTTTAAATATGTTTGTTTGACCCGTCAAAAGGGTAGCTGCACCCACACTTCTGGACCAGTGGAAGTTTTGTGACTGGGATGCCTGCAGTGGAGAGCTGCTACTCAGTTTCACACAGTGTGTCCCACAGGGGGATTTGGGGATCAGACCCTTACTGTCAGAGATGCTGAAGGTTTCAGAAGTCACATAGGGAGAGAAGCTCCAGTACCCAAGAAATTGTTTGTGAGGAGAGTCTGCAGGTGGGATAGCACTTCCTTCTACCCGTGATCCTTTTTGTTTCTGTGGCACAATTTCCAGTAGAGATATGTTGCCAAGTCAGACCACCATTTTGTTTGAGAAAAGTGGGATTTGTCCAGTTTTCCCAATGACATAAATTTCGTTGGATGGTTGACAGAGTTGATGGAGGACCATCATTACTGCTTTCTTCTAAGTCTCATTATTTATATGAAATGGCCACCTTTGTTCCCCTTTGCCTGTGTCTCTTCTGTGAAAGTCAAAAAAAAAAAAAAAAAAGTGGAGACAAAACTGTGACTTCAGGAACTATGTACTTGCATTGGAATATTCAAGACAGTTGAGTCTGATGCCACAAGAGGGCTGACCAGATAGAATTTATGGAGAAAAAGCATTTGGGTTTGAGGGATGAAGGAACATGTGGGTGGATGTGTTGTGCTGTGTGTGTCCTGATTTGGATTGTCTATCTGGCCAGTTTGTCACAGGCTTACTGCTCCAACCTCCTGGCATTTTCGTTACCCAGGTGCTGGGGATCTGAAATCAGATTATCACACTTGCACGGCGAGTGCTTTCCATACGGAATCATCCAGACTTCTAGGTTGAAAGTGAGTGTAGAGTGGACAGTGCTATGAGGGCTGAGAGAGGCCACTCCATGAGGAGAGTCATTGGTAGGAAGGTGTGAGGGAGGCAAGAGCACCATGTGTTCAGGGAGCAACAAGGCCAGGCTGGCTGGGGTTGAGTCAGTAAGCAGAGGATTGGTAGAAGGGTTAGAATCGCATCACTGCTGGGCATCCTCGGAAAACCTACTGGGCCTCTCTGTGCTCTTGTAGCTAATCATGGCTTTATAAGCTGTACTTGGGCTCTACCTGGATGTGAATCCAAGTTGTCCATCATTTTGATTATGGTGTGTTAAGAATTATCAACAAGAAGTTTCTGGCTGTGATGGGCTCTGCTTTCTCTGCTTTGGTTCACAGACTCAGTCATTAGGGTGGATTCCATTCAGTGCACCCACAGTGCCTCAAAATTATACCTGTCTTCAAGTGAAGAAAATACCTTCACATATACCAAGTAATCAGAGCAGCCCAAAGGGCCAGTGGTAGGTTAAGTGGAAGTCTAGTTATCCCAAACCTGCAAACAAAGCTCTAAATTTCTTGATAATGTTCCTGCTTGACATGCTTATGGGAACTGATTGATACTCCATAGCCTGGGGGAGGGCAAGCACCAAAACTCTTCAATGCAGGACTCTGGCTGTTGACCCCCTTCTGTGTATGTGTGTGTGTGTGTGTGTGTGTGTGTGTGTGCACATGTACTTGCATGCATGTGCACATGGATGCCCGACGATAGCTTTGCATGCTGTTGCTCAGGTGCCGCTCACTATTTTTTTGACAGAGTCTCTCATTGGCCTCGAAGTCCCCAGCTAGGTGACACTAGCTGGACAGTGAGCCCCAGGAGTCTGCCTATGTTAAACCTCCCCTGCCTGAACGACCATGGACTTGTTTCTTTAATGTGGGGTTTTGAGATTGAATTCAGATCCTCGTGTTTCAACAGGAAGCATTTTACCAACTGAGCCTTCTCCCTAGCCCAAAGATCCTATTTTTCAATATAATACTGTAAAGCTGAGTTTTAGTAAACCCAAATGATTCCATATCACAATAATTTAAGTTCTTTTTGATTTTAAATTTTTGTATGTGTGCATAATGCATGACATTGCAATAAAAATAACATAAGAGCCTGCACTTACCTTACTACTCACGTGGGCATTTTCCTCCTTGCATATGATCTTAATTACTTAAGCTTAAAATGCACTGTTGTGGGTTATAAAGAGAATCTTTCAGATCATCAAAAATCTAGGGCCAAAGAGGATGAGTACAAAGCTTTGGGATCCTGATCTTAGCTTAATATAAGCTTTGAGGAGTGAATACATTACTGGAATGATGGCTCCATCAAGTAGCCCTCAAGGATATATTGGTAAGCTGATGTGGGTATGATAAAAGAATGAGATTTTGCAGTGTGTGTCCCTACAGTTCACCCTGATATAGCTAGCACTGGACAGCCTAGGAAGCTTGTTGTGGAAAACCAGTGTGTTTTTCATGCTGAAAGCATGCTGAAAGACTAATCTTGCTAATAACAGGTATATCAGCATCCAACAACTACCTCTCTGCCCTCCTTATCATTCTTCCCTCCTATATATGGACACACTTACAGACACACACATACCCATTTATTTCAATGCAGCTTATAATTTATATAAGGGTTTTCCAATTCCTCATATCTCAGCCTACCTTGTGTCTAATCCTGTCTTCTTTGTGAAGTTGTCAGGAATGTGTGGGATTGCACAGGATATGTATCCAATTGTCAATCTTCCTGCCTATTGGAGAGGACTCTGTCAGCTTGTCATGTTGAATATATATAGTACAGTATATTTAAAACTTATAGACATTTTGCCATAACATTCTGTATTTCTCACATTCCTCTAGTCCTAATCCTTTTTGAGAAATGATTTTCGGGTTTGGGGGTTGACCAAGTACTGACATCCAGAGATAAGTCTACAAATTAAGAAAATAGAGAAGGCAGTAGGATATTTCACATCTTGATTATATTGATTATATGTTTAAATGTCCTAATTTTTTTGGATGTGGGAAAAAAGAATTAATTTGCATTCCGTTGCCTGTTTTTATAGCCTAGGGATAAATGATGGATGTCACTCATCATGTGTGTCTCTCACACACAACCCCCCCCCCCCACATCAAGATTTCACTTGGTACTTTATCCCTTCCTCTTTCCTCTCGGTGCCTGAGCTTCTCAAGAAAGATGTTGTGTGGTCCCACTGGTGGGGCTGTCAGTGACTGACACATCATCTTGCACTTTTGGCCGACTCCCCCCTCTAGTATCAGACCCACAGACAGATCCCCAGATTGAGACAGACACCCATCTCGAGCAAAGCTTATTGTGGTTAAGCAATCTTTACAGTTAGGAATTACTGGGAAGATTTTTGGGGGGGGCAAAGTGGGGGCACAGAACTTCCATCTCATTTCCTGTGACCTGAGTGGGAGCAGTAATGGGCCATGTGGCATGATGACATTATTTATCAGCAACTCATTCACTCACAAAACGCTGAGCTCATACTCCATGGCTGATAACTGCCTTTCAGGCTAGTCCATGTGCAAAGACAATGCTTGGATGATGTCTATTGTTGATTATGGTGTCCCTGATGCCTTTCTCATTATGGAGTAGGTGCTCCAGTTCATGTTTGTGCAAGGAATGATGGGGAAACACTCCTAGAATGTGACACTTCTGTGTTTTAGCCAGCTGCCTAGGGATCATCTTTTTGACCGTGTGTCTTCTGCTTCTACTACATGGTGGGTAACAGGCACAATATGGTTATTCCCACAGACAGACTACACATACTGAGCACTCAGTATATGTAAGTATAATACAGAGGTTTGATTTTTTTTTTAATGTTGATCATTATGTCACAAGATCCTGTAAACTGCACACATGTGTTTCTGGTCAATCTAACTGACCGACCTCAGCCTGTGGTCTTACATGTTTGAGGGTTCCCAAGAGGGAAGGGTTGAGACATGGAATTGTTGATTTCTGTTGGAGGTGAGAATTGAGCCTATTGTCACCTAGACTGTTTGGCTGCCTCTAAAAAATGTTGTGTTATCATCATCATTCTTTTGCAATAACCATTTCATAGTTTTCCAGAGACACATTTTCCCCATTTTCAATCTTTCCAGAAAGATTAAAAAGACCAAACCAGAAGAAGTTGAGAAAATTTAAGGTTAAGTAAACACAAACTGAGAAGTCCTTGGTTCTCCACTTAGTAGGATAGGATTTATTATTGCATTGCCTTTTGCTAATTTGAAAGCTTGCAGCCAACCACACAGCACACACAGATGAGGTGTACAAGTGCTGATTTCCAGTAACGAGCTGAACTGATTGGATTGGTTCCTGCCCTTGGGTCTCTGGGTTCATTACACAGAACTGAAAGTCCTGGAAAAGGCCACCTGGCCTTGGTTTCTGCCCCTCTGCCAAGAACTACCTGTTCATTAAGTGAGTCACCTAAGTATCCAGGTTCCTCACCTGCAAGATGAGGCCATTGGCCTGGTCTGTGATCTCTAAGAACTCCAGTTCTGATAAGCATTGTGCTTGCCATTCAGAGATGGATGGTGTCATTCACAATAGGTCCTTTCAGTTAAGAGGGGGCGGTTTCTCACCTCAGGGTTGTTCTGAGCTAGAAATGTTCACCATTCGGCCTCTGGCTTCTCAGGGTCCTAGGGCTGCAAATATGAAAGGGAGCTCTTCACAAACTAGGGATACTCAGGTTGGCAAGGTTTAACCTATAATCAAGACTGATTTCTTAATTTGCCAGCTCTAGCACAAAATGAAATGTAGATCCCCTTGTTGAAAAATTCTAAGAACTAACAGCAGCAAGCCAAACATGGGACCCTTCAGAGAGTACAGGGTTCCTATGTCACCATGTGGGTCACATGTCCATGATCCCAGCCCTGCCTATAAATAAATCTGATGGAAGATGGAAGGAGCTTCCTCCTTTGGGAGCAGATTGCCTGGTGTGTGATTGCTTCACAATGTGGTGTTATTTTTGCTACTATTACTAAGATCATTTTGAATGACTGCACCCTCTGCCCACTTTTCTCTTGTAAAAGTAAAAAGCTCTTGAGATTCTTGACAAGCTTACTTTATTTGTAATTCCTCATATCCTCGGTCAGAGAAATGGTGTGTTATACGTTTGTCACAAAGAGAATTTGAGATGCTTTATTTTGCAGAGACCACTTTTTCTAGGGAAAAGCTTTTATTTTTAAGGAAGGATGTCATTTTAGTTCAGACTGGACTCGAACTTGCTATGTGACCTCCTACTCACAATCTTCTTACCTTAGCCTTCCAAGTGCTGGGGTTATACATATGAGCCATTGTGATCAGCTCAAGAAAAAATATTTTGAAAATCTATCATAAAGAAACTAAAGTCATATTTAATGGGGTGTTCATGGCACCCAGATGGGGCCACAGGTGCAGTGTTCTGGAATAAAATGGGGTCTGTGAAGCATCAAAGGTAAGAGTCCTAAGACAATGGCTTTTTAAAATTAAAAAAAAACCAAACCTTTTTGATATAACACAACTCTTTTATTTTTGTTCCTTTGGAACCTAAGCAGGCCAGTGAGTGGAATGTTACAGGCAAACAGTGCTCATAACTCTGGATTTACCCTGTATGAAATTTTAAATAAATGGCTTTCTTTTGTGGGGACTAGTTATTACTGTACATATCCCACATGGCACACAGCCCCGAAGAAAGAGTGTTGAAGTTGTTCACTGCTTATATAACAACTGGACTTTTGAGTGTTGGTGAGGCCTCCAAAGAAAGATTGATGAAATGTGTTCTGACATTTGGGTCTTTAGTTGCTAGACTTCTTCTAGAATTTTTGGCAGATCTTTTAACCAAGAGATAGCAGGGGGGCAGTTATTTTCAATAATGTGGACTCTCTAGGAAAGTTGAGACATCCATCCAAGTAGAAGGTCAATAAAGATGTCTGCAGGCAAAGCCCGTTCTAAGAGTGGCTTTGTTGGGATGTATCTTCTAAACTGACAGTCATCTGCCCTCTTGTCTTTCTGGATCCTTCCGTCATCCAATATTGTCCTTTGGCTTCAGTGATCCCTCCCTAATTCCAGCTTTCTAGAAGCCAATGCTTTTTTTTTTTTTTTTAATTACCTGATGTATGCCGACCCTTTCATTTTTGAGTAATTTTGGCAGTTAATAAGTTGTTGTGGCTTCAGCTCTTTTACCACTACCACATGGCATGCAGCCAGGACTCCCTCTTAATGACACAGCCCACATGATGAGCTGCTTAACCAGAAAGAACTGCTGTATGAACTGGCAGTTACGTGGACATTGAGGAGGCAGCCCTACCTGGGGGTTACCTGATCGCTTTAGAAGCTTGTCATGTGAGAATCAATCCCTAAGTTTATAGGTTATAAAGCAATGGCCAGCTTAGATCTGCTTTGGGGGCTAGGAAGTCTTTCTAAGATATTTAGAATATAGAGCAAGGAAAGGAAAGAATAGGAAACAAAGAATTTCTGTTTCTCAGTGATGCGGAGAATAAGCTTGAAGTTGCCATGGGCATTACATTTGGGATTTTACTGAGATTATAACTATATGTTCTTGAAGAACACAATGTCACCATGCTGAAATGACATGAATGCTGTTTTCGGCTCTAGAAGATAGTGGGCCTCCTGCATGATAGTCTCTACTATGAATTTCACTTAGACTCAAAGCAAATTGCTTGAATCTTTGGTCTTTCTTAAACTTTGACATCAAGAAGTTAAAAGAGACAATGTGTGAAATGGCCATTGAAGATACAAGGGATGAAAACAGTGTCTTGTTTTCGAGTCACGGCTGCTTCAGATACATGTCATAGACATGGAATCATATGCCTGGTTTCCAGAAGTGAGAAAGGCTTCAATGTGCTATGAAGTTGGAGCACCGTTTTTCTGCAGGTCTTACTTTGAGAGCAAGAGAAATTTCTTTGCATACTTCTGCTTCAACTTTGGAATATGTCCCCAAACTTCCCTCTATAATACAATAACTTTTTTTTTTTGCTCTGTTTTTTCATCTGTTGCTCATGCATTCTTTCAGCAGTTTGTTGTCAAGGAGAATATTCAGTGCACAGCTCCTATTTTCTCAGACCCCAGCATTGCTGTCACATGAGGAAAGTCCCTGTGAATGGGTGGAGTGACACTGTATTTAGAAAGTACGTCAAAAGCATTCCTACTTCCAGCCTGGTGAAGGCCACCTTTGCTTTAGGATTCCCTTAACATAGTCTTTCCTACTCAAGAGATTACATTTCTATGTTTGTGGTGTTTTCCCATTAGGGAAACATGCCTATAAGTTCATAATTTTTAAAAGTCATTTTAAAGCCAAAATTCATGAGTACATAGTTAAGGATTTTAGCTTGTCAAGGAAATTAGCTTATAGCTTGGGGCATAGTAAAATAATAAATTGAAATTGTATCATTGAGGCCCATGACACACACCTCTCTCTCTCTCTCTCTCTCTTCTCTCTCTCTTCTCTCTCTCTCTCTCTCTCTCTCTCTCTCTCTCTCTCTCTCTCTGCAAGAGCCACTTGAAATATGCTCTGTGTGGTAGCTTAAATGTGAAATAGTCTCATGGCCTCCTGTGTTTGCTATTAATCCTCATACTAAGTCCCTGGCTGGTGGAAATTTAGGAGGTGGAGCCTTGCTGGAGGAGGTGTGTTTCTTGGTTGGGCCTTGAGACATTATAGCCCAACCTCCCCTTGCCAGCACTCTCTCAATCTTGCTACTCCCTCCCAGCTGCTAAGACAAGATGTGATGTCCAGCCTCTTCTCTGCCATGCTTTCTCCACCATGAGGAAGCTTCCCTTCATGATTGTAAGCCAAAAAATAAAATGGGGTTCCTTCCATAAGCTGCGTCTTATCCAGTGTTTTGTCCCAGCAAAGAGATGGTAACTGCAACAGTATCTTAATTCCTTATGTATAACATAGAATACCTGTGTGAGTGTGTGTGTGTGTTTGTATGTGTGCAACTTCTTTGAGACAGGGTCTTACTGAACCTAGACCTCACCAGTTCAGCTAGACTAGCTATGAAGCAAGCACAGAGACTTCATCTCTGCCTCCCTAGTGCTGACATTATAGATGTGCATCACCATGTTTGACATTTTTCCTGGGCTCTGGGGACTTGATGTCAAGTCCTCATACTTGTTTGGTAAGCACTTTATACCCATTGAGCCATTTCACCAGGGCTCAAAATTGTTTTTAAACAGGAAAACTCCAGGATATATAGAAAAAAGGGGGTGCTTATTTTGTCTAATATTCAATACAATTTGGGTTAGGTTTTACGTCTTTCCGAATCATTCTGAACCAACCTCAACTTCTCCTCTATGCTTCCCCCTCCAAGTCTCTGTGATGCTGAAGGAAGTGCTATCTCTCTGGATTTCCTCCTTTACCTGCTTTGGCCTGTGGTGATAACTATTTTTCTCTGAAGGGAATGATGTAACCAAGGAGGCTTGCATGAGGTCAGTGGTACCCACAGGGCACAGTAATTACTGGAAGCTGCTGATTGCCCGTGTGTTCAGAAGGTTTGGAGAGATAGAGCACAAGGCTGTGTAAATAGATAGTTTCCTTCTGGGTTCCATTCCCAGTGCAATCCAAAGAGAGTCCCACTCATTTAGCGTTGTTCCTGTTGGTTTTAAGAGCAGCCAAACATAAAGCCCCTTGAGTACCACTCTGGAGGGGAGCTGATGACATTTGAAGTAAATCTCTTAATTATGTGTGAACTCCAGATCTGATCAGTCAGTTCCTTGTAAGTTCTGATAGTGCTAATCCAATGTACTGCACCTAGTGGGTGTCCAATAAATACTTCACCAGGAAAATCAAGACAGAGAATAATTTCCCCCCAAATCAGGCAAGATTAAGTTGCCTTAAACAAATAATTTCATGTTCTATCTCTTTTCCTCCTCATCCTCCTTTCCCCTCCCTCCCTCCCTCTCTCCCTCTCCTTCTTCCTTGACAGGGTCTTATGTAGCCTAAGCTGGCTTGAAAATTTCTATACAGCTAAAAATGACCTTGAACTTGTGATGCTTCTACCTCCACCCCTCAAGTGCTAGGATTATAGGCTTGTGCCACAGCCTGTTTAGACAGTGCTGGGATTGAACCCAGGGCTTTGTCCATGCTAGGCAAACAGTCTCCCAGCTAGCTATACCGTCCAGTCCCACTTATTTTCAGGGAATACTGATTGTAGATCTGATACTGATTCAGTAGGTCTATGGTTGCATTGGAAAATTCTGTCAGGCTTCCAGTTCCTCCTAGACAGACAGAGCTGAGTCAGAACCCTGCCGGTTGGGATTCTTAGTCTCACCATCCTTTGCAGGACACACTGATGGCAAATACAGGCCCCTGGGTTCTTCTTCTCCTTACATCACTGCGACACTGGTTGGTGAACCTGGAGCCCCTGAGCCACAACGAAGCTTCAGAACACTTCTAAATGCGCCCTTTGATGTGGCTACTGTGAACTGCCTGGAGCATTATTCCAGATCAGCTGGGGCAGAGGCGGGAAAGGATGTGTCCCTTGTAACGCCTGTCTCTGAAACATCTTAAGAATCATCTGTGCCTTCTCAACTCTCCTGTCTTTCCTACTTCCTCCTCCTTAGCACTTTTGGGCCAAAGTCTTGTTAGATGACTTCGGGTCAATCATTCTTCTCTTGTTCCTTGCTCTGTTCTTGCATCTGTGAGATGAACGGCCTGATGAGGATCATTCATTCAGGGCCCAGCTAGCATTAGCTGGAGAAAGTGTTGTCTCTTTGAACCCAGCAAGGGTTTATTGTAGCAAAGGTAGAAACGAATTTTGGTTAAATTAACCAGAAAAAGAAACTTCGGAAGAATGCTCCAGGTATAGGCAGGTCCATTTTTTGGTCCATGGTATAGGCAGGACAGTTAGGACTGGGCCCAAGTGCTGCCGAGGGACTCTGGGAGCCCTGCCTGTTGGAAGCACTAGGACTGAATCTTGAACTGCTGCACCTGACTGGCTTCTGAGGTTCTGCTTCAGGCCCTAACCAGGCAAGAGGAGGGAGAAGCTGGCCTCTCTCCTTTTTGGTCCATGGTATAGGCAGGACAGTTAGGACTGGGCCCAAGTGCTGCCGAGGGACTCTGGGAGCCCTGCCTGTTGGAAGCACTAGGACTGAATCTTGAACTGCTGCACCTGACTGGCTTCTGAGGTTCTGCTTCAGGCCCTAACCAGGCAAGAGGAGGGAGAAGCTGGCCTCTCTCCTTCCACAGCAAATTCCTGAGGAAGAAATGGGAAAGGGGATTGATTGCTTATTGGGCATCTTGGGATGGCAGATGTCTCCCTCATATTCATGCTCATGGCAAGTTACTTGGCAAAAGTGTCTGGATGAGACTCAGCCTTGGCTACCAATCAAGTCTAGCAACACAGAAACCTTCCCTTGTGTTCTTTTCAGCTCAGGGTCTGGATCACTTCTTACTGCAGTGAGAATTCCCTCAGAAGTGCTGTGGTGTAAAGCAGATGACCATAATTGACTTCTTGGTGTAGATAGAGCTACCCTTTTTCTTCTTGGGAATTTTGGGAATCGGGAGTGGAAGTGCTAAGCGTGTCTGCTTCAAGTAGCCCAAATAAATTCAAAAAGACCTTGGATTTTCTAGAAGCAACTCTCAACAAGAGTGGATTATCCTTTCTTTCACAAGTTCAGTTGCCAAGTGTGAACATTTACAGTTCTTATGAAGTTGGAAGTGAAACTTTTAAAGCTGTAATTTTTGTATCTGGAGTGAAGAAAGGGAGGGAGGAAGTGAAAGAGAGAGGGAGAGAAGGTAAAAGAAATCTGAATAAAACAAGATAATTGAAAAGCTTACAACATAGTTCTATCATAAATGTTTTCTAAGCAGGTGAAATATTTTTTTGAATATTGAAGATATGCAAACATTATAATCAAGGGTAATTGTATGCTCTCTGGGTTTGCTTTTTCTGCCTTCATCTTCTCCTGTACCCTATAGGAATGTGATCACAGGCATACAAATGTAATTTGCATTTGTATAAATAATACCCAAGCTGTTGGGAAGAAAGGCTTCCTATATTGGATGCAGCGTTTGGAAATGGCAGTTTCTGCTTGAAGTCTACATTTGGTTTGGATGATAGAAGTAAAGCCTTTTATTTGTATGGACATCAACGTTTTCTCAGCTCCAGTACATCAAAACTCCTTCATTTGATCTTCACTCTTAAGCCCCTGAAGTTGGCGGAATAGGTGTTATTATTATCATTTTGGCCACTGCTCTGAAGAGAGCATCAGGATTAGAGAGCTCTAAATAATGTCCCTAGTAAAATTGTCTCCGCTCTGTCAAGTACAGGAGCTGGTTGATGTTTGCTGTCTTTGGTCAATGGCAAGATACCCCTTTATGTCTCTGGGTCTGTCTCCTCAGAGGCTACATGAGACCTAATAGGAAGCTTGCTAGATGCACTCAGCTAAAGGAGCACCTGCTGCTATGTACTACCTGTGTCTTTGTTGTTAATGAAGGTGGCCAGGGAAGTGGCAGGTGTGGCTGTGTCCTGAACCGAAGTCTTGATTGGTTATTACTCTCAGGAAATACATCCCAACCAGGTGGTTCTTTTGGCAGCTGTCATTGTATTTTTCCAACCGAGAAAGGAAGACAGCCAGCTTTTTGATGGAAAATTCTGGAGGATGACCTGTTACTATGACAGTCTGCTTTATGGATCTGAAGATGCAAATTTGTTTTAGTGTTTGGGTGAGGGGCACTTGCAGGTTGACATTGGGGAGTCGGGGCAGAAGCAAGGGAGAGCTGTTAGGACCCAGGGTTCTGTTCTGAACCAGCCCCTACAACAGATTTCCTATTCCCTTAAGTTACCCCTGAGATGATAGGCCCACCCACTCTCCCAGGCATATGGAAGGAGTAACTGTGGAGAGACTGGGGGCATAATGGTCCTATGTATGGAAGCTTGCTGTAAACACTATCAACAATCACCAATAAAAAGCAGCAGTCCCTCCTCCAAGCACACTTTGTATAGTGATTATTTTCTGTGGCATTTTCTTTGTGAAATGATGCTGTTGTCTGCTGTGGGAGATAATGCAGGGGAAGAACACAGGAGACTAGCATTCAGGAGTGTGTTACTAATTGGTGATTTTGCTGTTATAGTCTCATTGATGAATAAAAGTTTGCTTTCCTCCCTTTCTGTTCTCTTATTCTTTTTCTTCTTTTTACTCCATTTCTATTAACTATCAACATTACGAGTGATCTTATCTCATTCATTTAAAAGAAATTAATCTAAAGGAAATCAAAACCAGTGTGGTTGCTCACACCTGTAATCACAGCATTCCAAAGGCTGAAGTAGGGGGAGTGCTGTGAGTTCCAGGCCAGCCTGGGCTACAGTGTGAGACTCTGTCTTAAAAAGCAAACAAACAAGCAGCCCCTTTTAGACATGTGCATCTGTAAGACCTATATTAATTATTTGTAAACTATCTTATTATCTGACCCTCTAAATCACATGTAATTGAGCCACTTAATATGATCTGAAACTTGAAGTCGGAATAAGTACTAAGTAATTAGCTCTTAAAAGCCCCGGTATCTTATTAATTTTCACTTTAAGCAGCTTGAAAGTAAAGAGAGGTGGTATTGTTTTATTTATTTTTAAATTTTAACTTATTTGTTATTAATAATTAGATACATTGTGCGAGCAAGTCTTGTGATGAGATTCCCATTTCCCTTCTCCCTGTCCCCAACTCACTGGGGGCCCTCCCCAGTGGGATTGCTGGACTGGTCCATGGGATAGGGATTTATGAATTGTACAAAAAGTAGCCAGTTTTTTTTGTGTGTGTGTTGTTGTTGTTGTTGTTGGAGGCAATGTCTTAGGATATTTTCCCCCACCATGGCTTTTATAATCTTTATACCCCTTCTTCTGCAAAATTCCCTCATTCATGGTAGGTGAGTTTTAAGTTTGCTTTACTGTTGAGATCTTAATAGTCTCTGGATTTCAGCTTTGGGCTGTGTTGGACATCCTCGGTATCTGTCTCCATCCCCCTTTCATAGGTTATCTGACTTGCTGTGGAGGTAGTTCTCTTGCTCATCTCACCACTTCCTTAAAGATGTTGTTTGGGCCCTATAAGTTAGGGGTGGTTCATCTCCTGCCTGCGTATCATCCATCATCCCATGTCCTATTGGTGGAATTGGATTGTCCACAGTTCTGGCTGCCTTCTGAAAAATACAAACAGAGTCTCCAATGGACAGTGAGATCAGTACAAGTTAAATGAGACAAACTATTTTTTTAAAATTTTATTTGGCCTATAAAGTTACATTCTTAGTTCTCCACAATGGAAGTAAGCTTTATTACATTTGGCTGAACTATAGACTTTTTCTATTTTTAATCCTAAGGCATTTTAGTTAGTTCACTTAGGGAAACCCATCCATGGACACTGTTCTTATAATCTACCTTGACATTGACCTACCATGTCCCACATTGACCTGGTGATGTGAGTTGGGGTCCTTTCTTTGGCTTCATCTGGCTGGTGGGTCGGCTAGGATGTCTTAGCTGCTTCTGTGGCACATCAGCTTCAGAGGGGAGCGGGACCTCCTTACAACCTGGCTGCTAGGTGAAAGAAGACATCACCAAGGACTTCCCCCAACACAGATATGCCATGCTCTGTGGACACCTCTCCACTGGTCAAAGCAAGTCAAAGACTGGCCTAGTTTAAGAGGAGGAGGCCTAGACTTCTAGAAGAAATAGCAGTAGCAGATGCATACAGGGGAGGGAACAACCGCTGGAGACTGTCTTTGGAGTATACATTTTATCTCTTCCACATGGCGATCACTTACACAGGAGCCCTATTTTCAAGTGAACATGGTTTCTGGAGCTCCCTTAGGACTAGGACCCTTAGTACTCCTTGGTACCATGCTGGGTTCAGGGCCAATGCTCACTGCTGTTGAAAGATTCTTCTGTGAAATTCTACAAAGTTAAATCTAATAAAATCCTAGGAAGTAGCATTGCTGAGAAGTACAAAATAGCATTTTCCATTCAGTGGAGTGATGTCTTTGTTACAGCATTTTATGCTGCTTAAGGCTCCCTTATAGGAGCCTTTGAAGTTCACAAAGGAAGGTATGTGGCAGATGGTAGTGCTAACTGCAGCTGTGGGGGGCTATGTAGATTCCCTAGAAAAAGCCCCCCCCACACACACACACATTGACATTCCCTGTGGCTAGGTATTATCACTAGCTCTCTCAAGCATGCTCACCAAGCTGTGGCCATCTGAACATTTCTGGATTCCAGCACCTTGAACACGGTATACACTCAGTGAACTTGTAAGTCAGTGAGTGACAGTGACAGGTATGAATGAGTGACACTGAAGAAGCAAAGGTAAGTCCTGTACAAGCAGTGCTCCCAGTGAATTATGTCTTAGTTGATTTTGTGTTGCTAAGCTGAAAGACACAGCCCAGGAAATTTACAAGCAGGAGAAGTCTACTTGTTTTCCGGGTCACAAAGTTCAAGGTCAACATGCCACACCTCAGCAAGTACCTTTTTGTTGTCCTGTTTTTTTTTTTTAATGCTGCATCATAGCACAACAAAGGCATTCCAGGGCAAGAGGGACACAGGATGGAACCTGAAGCCTCCAAAACTTTTCTCATCAGCATTGTAGTCAGTGGGACAATGGCTGACTGCTGGCCCACACACACCTCATCTCCTGTTAGCTCTTTTTCACTAGAGCCCATCCCACTGAAGACAGAAGAGGCCTCAGCATTATTTGCACATTGAAGGTGAGGTGCAACTATGCTAGGGATCCCAGGTCTGGCCAGAGCTTTGCATCCTAAAGGCCATCCCCTTAGTTCAGTTAAATGAATACTAGATCAGAAATTTCTGGTGAGAATCTGACAAAGGCTTATTAAAGAATCAGCGGTGGGCTTTTAGATTTTCTCTGAGGATTAAGATGAAAATGGAAAAGGCTGTAGCTGTAGGATGCTACTTCTGAAAAGGTATTCTGTGCAATAGCTCAAAAACGTATGGTTTCTCGGCTCCCTTGCTTTTCTTCCCATTGGTATGGTAACCAATATTACAATGTTGGTAATGGCCAGAGAAAAGGAATAGATTTTGATGGGCTCTCTTGAATTATTTGTGTTCCTTCTTATCTACTGTATTTTGAAGTAGCTTTTGTTCAATAGTATTATTAAAATTTAAACTGAAGTCTGAGTGCTTTGTTAAAGTGCTCATTTCCAGCTGGAATTCTGAGTCATTTTTAACTTCTTTCTTCTGTTCCCTGCAATTTTAATTATGCATATAGTGTCATTCCCAAAACTCAATAGCAGAGCCAGTACAGGTCTCCATCTTGAGATATATGTACCTCTGGAAGAAAGTGGAAGGCCTCCCTTGGGGTTCCTGAGTTGTGAATCCAGTGTGTGTGTGTGTGTGTGTGTGTGTTCGTTTGAGCCTATGTGACTGGTATTGGAATTACTCCGACCTAAAAGTGCACTCTAGATTTTTAACACCCCTTCAGCAGAAGAGAGGGGGAGACATTTGCAGCATGGAATTATCAGTCTCTTTACCACCTGGCTGCCAAGCAAATGAAGCTTTTCTATTACATGGTCACAGTCAGTCACACAAGAAGATGACAGCCTTGTTAACATGGACAAAGTTACTGTAATTTACGTAGAAATAACTTGTGTATGTCCAGGCATAGTATCATTCTGTGCCCACAGAGTAATACCTTTTCCTTAAAAAAAAGTGGAATATCAAAACCAGCAGTTTCTATCAAAAAATCTAAATACAATAGTTTTCTTCTATGAAACTACAGGAAACTGGCTCTAAGACAACCCAACATCTCTCTGTCTTAATAGTTTAACGTTCATCCACAACATAATGTTTCACTGTCTCTCATAATATCTTGATATATTGTTTTTAGAACGCTATTTTCAGCAAAAATGAGATTTTTTTTAAGTAACCTAAGTTTCTACCATTAGGGGGTTGATTAAAAAGATGCTGATCCATCTATAAGGTAGAATGCTAGGTAGAAATTTTAAAAGAATGAGTGTAGAGCTAAATGAATGTCTTTCTGTTAGGTACATACAGAAAAGTTTACCACACATGAAAAAAAACATTATAAACATTATCTGTATAGTGATTCCATTCAAAAAATGTCAACAAGCCAGATTAAACTCTTTTAAGATATTTTTATGATTTGAGGAGCTGGGAATCAAGCCCCATGTGTCAGGCAAGTGCTCTTATCAGTGAGCTATGCCCATTTCTAGGACTGTAAACTTCTAATGATCAGTCAGTATAAGAAACCCAGGTTGAAATAGTCTGAGTTTCTTAGTGGAAGATGCCTTTATGTGTCGATGAGCTTCCAAGAAAATAATCATCTCTAGTTCCAAATAAGGTAGTCATTTATTCCACTCCGTAACCCTTCCAGGAGCTAAATAAAATATGTTGGCTCTTCCATGTGCCCTGAGGTGGGAAGTCCAACCCAGCTTTGATGCTGGCATAGCTTTGGTATAGACGAACACTAGCATTAAACCTGCTGGCCAAGGTTCAAGTCACGGGCCAGGCAGATTGCCTCATCTTTCCTATCATCGGTTTTGTTTAACCCTGGAGCCTTATATTTCTCACTGGGAAAAAATGAAGTGAGTTGTGCATTATTCCAATACCGTTGTAAAGAGCAAATGAGATAATGTTTATGGAATTATTTTGTGAACTGTAAAGTACTCAGACCCATTATTATGGAATGGAATGTTGTTGGAGAAGATCCAAGGAGCTGTCTCTCCCACTGTGTGCTTCCCTCCCTCACTGAGAAGCTGAGAAAAGAAGGCCATCATGTTCAGTCTTTGCTGAAGGTTACATGAATGGCAGGAGCCCAGGGGACCCAGACTAGGTGAGAAGACCACTGACCTTCTCTGGAAAAGGTATTCTTGGGTGAAGGAAGTCTCTGTTTTGATTTTATACTCAAAATGGCAACAGAAAAGGAATTATACCATGTAAAAAGGAGAGATTTTTGCCCAACAGATCCTGAAATAAAGGTGAAACCATGAGAGAGAGAGAATATATGTGAATATATATGAATTTGAGAATATGAATGAATTGAAGTACCATCATGTTTCTGTAGTAGTGCCTTAGGACTAGACACGAGCCCAAGCTGCAGTTACTGAAGCTTTCTCTGTACACTGTGTGCTTTGATGGTTAATGTTAGCTTCTGTTGAGGACTCAAGACTGACGGACAGGTTGCAGTTCCCTTGGAATGCCTGTTGCCTTTGAAGAAATGCTCAGTTGTTAAGTTCCCAGCTCCCCCACTTACAGTCATTCTTAGTTTTGGAATGTTGCTGTCATGATGAGGAACCCATCTCGGAGCTTTCACATGGTAGCAGACCCAGGGCTATTAGAAAAGGAGACATTGGTGTCTGGACATTTTCATAAATTCCAGGAAGGAATTTTTCATTAGATCGCTCTCGACTTGGGGACACTAAATTGCTATGCTGTCTGGTGGTCTTGTTGAATAATTGTGGGTGACTCATGCAAGGGTCAAGAGCCAGTCTATCTGAGCAAACCCATCACCCCCTGCTGTTCCTCCCTGGTGTCTGCAGCCCAGTGTGTCTTGAGCATTGTGTGGCACAGGAAGCAGAAAAACTCTGGCTCAGAATTAGGGGCCTTGCATCTTGGCCCCAATAGATGCTGCCCCAAGCCCTCAGCTGTCTCTTCAGTAAATCACACCACTAAGATTATTTCCAGGTCTCTTTCGGCTCTGAAAGGAGATGATTATTTTTTAAATACAAAACGAGCACTTGTTCATTGAATCAATGAGGAAAGGGATAAAGTGAACACTGAATGTTTCTGTGTCCCCAAATGCGGAATTTTAAAAAAGGAAATCTCAGGACTGGAAAATTAATGAGGTCATCCTTAATAGTGACAGCATATGTGTCCCCACAAGGTTTCTGAGCAGTGTCTTGAGCTGAGCTGTAGGGCAGAGCCATTTGCAGGAAAGGAGTGTGGGTTTTGGACTCTGCCCCCCCCCTGCAGTGTGATTCCCCTGATGACCACAAACCTATGTGCTTCTGTTTCCAACACCTTGTCTTCCACAGCTCTTCACTTCTTTATGCATTTAATATCAACTGTCTTCACTACTTTCTCCTTGCTCGTTCTCCTTCTTGTCTCCCCCCCTCTCTTATTTTGGCTCTATCTCTGTCAGAGTATCTTAGTCCTCAGATTATGTATCAATGTTTTGGGGTTGTTTGCTTGTTTGTTGTGGTACTAAGGATCAAATCCAAGATGCCATGCAGCTGGGCAAGTGCTCTACCACTGAGCTACACACCCAGCCCAAGTGGCAGTGCTTTTACAAACTAAAATAATACTATTAGCAGAATCAATAAATGTGTGCTGGGTACTTGCTCTGTGGAAGACATCAAGCTGAGTGCTGGAAAGTTCACACCTTCTAGTAGTGGAGTGTTAAAACAAAATTGGCTACCAGCCGGCTGTTAGAAGTGAATGAGGAGAATGAATTCTCAGTGTTCTGGCACCTTTTGCTATAACAAGAGAGAGATGCTTTTCCAAGCTCCGAGAAAAGGTAGAAGAGAAATTCAAAACTTGGGTCTGCTGTTTGCCTTCCTCCCAAGCCCAGAGGAGGTTCCTGTGTTACATGCATTTATTTATTTATTTTATTTAATTAATTTATTTATTTAGGGAGGGTCTTACTAAGTAGCTTGGCTGGTGAAAGTCCCTATGACATAGACTAAGCCTGACTGGAATTTGTGATCCTCCTGCCTCTGCCTCCTGAGTGCTGGGATTATGGGTGTACACTTCCAGTTTGGCCAAGTTCTTGGTTCTTGATTTGCTTTTGGAGTTAAGACATCTCTCCAAGCTTTAGCGGCTGCGATGAGTAGAGATTGGGGGGATTTTAGTACTTGGTGATAGCTGTTCTCAGTTACTCACTAGATAGGGCATCTGCACACCATGCTTGAGCTGAGGGAGTTTCCTGCTAGGTTCTCCTGGCCACAGTGGTCACTTGTTGCAGTCTCTGATGTCTCCGGCTGGTCAGTGGAGCTCACGTGACAGCTGCCCAGAGGGGATTGGAGGCCTTCACCTGCACTGAAGGCTGGGTTGGGATTTCTCTAATCTATGATCCTTTTGTATCAGTTTAATTACATGGCTGGGAGATTTTTGTCATGAAATTACTTAATAATTCAAAAGAATTTGCTGTGAGCTGGACCTTGGCATGCATTTTTTTCCTGTGAGGCAAGTGCCATCCATGATCATATCCATTTAGGGTGAAGGTGGCCAAAGTGCAGAGCCCAGGGGTGATCTCAGCAAGAGAGTCTTGGCATCAAACAGCAGCCTTGGGTGGTTTGTCTCTAGCGTCTGAGCTCTTGGCCTCCATCCATCTGGCATCCTCCATCTCTCCAGCCTGACACCCTGGAGATGCAGGCCTCACAGCTGTGTGTGATTCCATGACATGCCCTCACAGGCCACAACGCCACAGAGATTTCTCAGCCACACACATGGCACTGGTTGACTAACTTGATTCTCCAGTCCAGGGTCCCATGGATCCTGACATGATCTTCCGGAAAAAGTCCTTGAGGTAGCATCAAAATACTTGGCCAGATTCCTTTTCTAAGCCTTCCTGAACTTGTCTGTAAACTGAGGCTAGGGACTTTGACCAGGTTCTTGTGATATTTAAATGGAGTGACTGATGAAAGAGGCTAGCTCACACATAATTAGCTCTCAGGCTATTTCACTTCTTTTCTCTTTTCCTCACAGACACTCTTTCCCTCCCTGTACTTTTAATTTTGCCCTTGCTGTCACTGTAATTCCCCATGTCTCTTCCCAGACTGTAGCTCTCAGGGGCAGAAAGGAGAGTCATGTGCCTCCTGCCATCCTGAGCTCTCCTTACTGTTTATAAGCTGTGTTTGAATGCCATACCAGGTTCGACCATCTTCCCAGGAGTTCTGCAGAGAAAAGGGTGCACCCTTAGTAGACAGATGTGTCACAGGATCTGTGGCTGACTAGTAGAAAACACTGGTGATCGAAATCTTCCTCCACAGTCCATCTTGACCCCCCTGGCTGTGCCTGTGTGGTCTAACCGGGGCTTGAGCAAAGGACAACTCCAGTTATGCATCTGGCCAAGGCACTTTATCTCCAGTGCAGACACCCTGTCTAGGGGAAATGGATTGCAGAAAATGTTCATCATGAGGAAAGTATGTTAGACCCTCATTCTTGCCATCTTCTAAAGGCATTAATTGATGTCCTTCTCCATTGCAGGATTTCCAGGAAAATGCTCTGGTAACTGGGGACAGTGAATGTTGACAAATATCCATAATTGAATATAGTATCCAACCATGAATTTCTCCCTTGGAAATTCCTAGTAACATAAAGTCAAAAATATAAGTAATGAAAATTGGTTTTTGAGTATAAATTACCAATAATTATGTGACTGCAAACCAGTCCTTTACTGTTTTAGCCTTTTGTTTGGAAATAATTGTATATTGGTACTTAAAAAAAGTAACAAAAAAAAACCAAGGAATTCCCACCTACTGTCCACCTAGCTTTTCCTAAAGTCCACATATTGCTTAACTGTAACGTGATGATTCAGACTGAGAATTAGCATTGTGGCAATCCTGCTGATTAAGCTGCCAACTTTATGTGATTCTAGGAGTTGAAACACTGTCTCCCTTTCTGTTCCAGGTTGCAGTGTGGACCCCACCTTGCATGCCACCCCTTCAATCTAGGATAGCCTTCATTCATTCTGTCCAAAGCCTGACATGGATGCTAATTACTTTGCTGCTCTAGTCAGGCCTAACCGTTGTCTTCTGGTCCTTTCTTTCATAGGGCAGCTATCCGGTTTCCCCACTTAGTCTTCCATAAATGACATTCTTAGTATAGGTCATACGAAATGGCTAGAGTTCCTATCTGGGCTGTATAAGGGGAGTCAGCTAGTTTATTTCAAACCTTCAAAGCTTTCCCACCATGCTAAAAATGTCACCCGTTGACCTCACAGAGGCCCTTAGAGACAATCTGCTCGCATCACCTCATCCCCTGTCATATTCTCCTTTTACTGTTTCTTGCCACACAGGTCTTCCTCATCCTTACCCATCTCGTGTGTTTTCCTAGCAGAGGTCCTTGTTCTTGTCTTTACTTTCCCTGTTTCGTTCTCTGCTGAGCCCACCAGGCTCCTTCTAGCCTCCTGCCCTTTGTGGCCTCAGCTAGAATGTTCAGTGAGGCCTTCTTTCACCACCCTACTTAATATGGAGCACCCCCGCATCTTATTTAATTCCTTCACCCTGACTTTCTGGCTTACTTATTTTTCAGCCTCTCTATTCCCCAGAGTGTAAGTCATCAAAATAGGAACTCCATCTGCCTATAGGTACACCCGCTACAATGTGAGTCTCAGAGTGGGGTCCTCACCTTGTCCACAGTTACATCCCGAAGGCCCAGAATCGCTCCAGATGTTAGAGAAGTAGCTCATTAACTCTGTTCACCACTTACACTTTCTCAAAGAGGTGAATCCTGGCAGAGAAAGCTGTCCTTACTCTTTCTGGAGCATTGAGAAGTCTTCCCAGGATCACCTACTCAACAAAAAAATTATTGGATGTCTTTGGGATGGTTAGCATCATCATAGCTTTTTGTGAAATCTTCCCACCCCCTTTTATCCTGTTTCACTTCAATAGTGTTAGGGACAGAGAGCAAAAAGATGTGCCTTCCAAAGGCATTAAATTAACGTCAGCTCTGCCATTAGACGTCTGGTGTGTCTGCTTCATTGAGAGAGCTGCCCTCTCTCCTCAAGGATGTTACAATAGGATACCTCTTCCCCAAACATTTGGAGTTAAATTAGATTCCTTAAGGGATAATAAAATGTCATGGTTTAAAAACAGTTCTGTTACTTTTGACAGCTCTATCATTAGCCCATTGTCATAGGAGTGGCAATTGAGGGGCTGTTGAAAGGGCCTTTAAGTAGATCAAAAGACCGGAAGTGCCAAGGGGCTCTGGAAGCTGGGATGTGCCAGCCAGAACCAAGGGAAGGGGCTTCCTTTCTCAGCCCTGTGCCCGCCCCGGAGACACTGTGTTTTGTTAGATCTGGATGAGTCCTGTTTTATGTGAGAGTTGGGCTGGCTTTCATTGTTTAAGACATTTTTTATGGCATTTACTTAGCCAACCCATTTAGCGTGATTTACAGAGACTGTTGTAGATATAAACACACTGACATGCCCAGGAAAGAACAAACACGCACAACTGTGACCTGTTACAAGCAAGAGAAAGGCATCAAGAAGTTCCTGCCACGTCGGCCCATTCAGCCGCAATGGGAAATAAAAACTGACCCTTTCATTTGTAACTAATTAAAGATCATTCTTGATGACTTGGAGCCTGTTAGCTTTATGATACGGCTAGGCCATTTTTCAGACGGGAACGGCACCACCAGAGTTCCATGACATCTGGTAGTATTTGTTTCTATGTAGCCTGCTTCTTGAGGGCTTCTGCTTCTTGGGCTTAGTGACATGAGTGAATGGGAAATCCATTCTAAAAAGACTTGTGTTTTGTTTGTTTGTATTTGGGCCCCATCTTATTTTATATTCCAAGTTCACAAAACAATTGGGCTTGTAAGGGTCTCTGTTAGAGAGTCTGGTTATAACCTGCTTCTCTTTTTCACTAACTTAGCTGTTTGTGAATGGGGGACAGTGGCTTTATCTTCAGGCCACAGTCTCTTTCATCCAACTAGTGGTAAGTTTTCATTGTCTGACCCTATTATAAAATGAATCGTGTGTGCATGTTTATGTATATGTTTGCATTGTGTATGTGGGGGGGGGGGCAGTACATTTGAGGGAATACCAGAAGCTTCAAATTCCTAAGAGACTAATTTGAAGGAGATGCAGAGTATACTTAAATTTCATTTATTCTTTGTAAATAGAGTTGTGGACAATAGTTCTCTTAGGGGAACAAATGCCATTCCCATCAGTTCTACATTATTAATAGTATTTCTTATGTTTCTTTTTTTATGTAACAGTGTTTAGGTTCATTTCTGGATATCAGATAAACATAGGCCTAGATATTAGAAACTTTAATGTTAGTCTAAAATGAACCAAGAATATATTTCTGTAGAATTTAGGTCCTATTCGAAAGTAGTTCATGTTACTATATTTCCTCTTGGTGTTACAAATAATGGGAAAGTAGGTTCTTGCCTTCATCCAAAAGAACCAATCTTATCTAGTAACTTTAAAAGTTTAAGAGTAAAGAGAATAAATAACTAACCCTCCTGTGGCAGGTGTGTTTTATAGGCTTATAAATACCTGAACTTTAACAGGTGGATCACCAAACTTTATGAGTTGCCTTTAAAAGTGAGAGCTTCTTAATAATAGATAGTTGTCTATTTATTTGTTTTTAAAATGTGAATTTAATCAGAATGACCTAAATGGATTTTTACCAAGTTGTAAGTGTGCTGTGACAATGAACTTCACGGTGTATTTCATGGATTCATCCATCATACGGCAGCAGTTGTGGCCACTAAAGACAGCAAATGGAGAGCTTCTTTCTCAGAGCATCATTTTCCAGCATTGATAATTAATGGAACTTTTCATTGCTTAAGTGTCACGACTGAAAGTCTAATGTATTCAGCAGAAAGCATGGGAGTGTAGAATTTTATTTGAAGGTAATGATGTTCCCACCAATAGTGAAATATCCAGAATGGACAGGAAACACCTTACGTCAAAAGGGGGTGTCACCCTGACAAAGGGAGATTTTGTGTGTGTGTGTGTGTGTGTGTGTGTGTATGTGTATGTTGTTGTTGTTGTTGCTGCTGCTGCAGAATTCTTCCCTCAGCTGTGTGCATAAGGTTCTGACATTGAATTCAAGCCTTCTGTTTTGTTTGTAAGCTCAGAAAGATAGGGGCTGAGACTGGAATGAGGTATACTAATAAGGAAAATTGCTCCCCTTTTAGGTGGACAAATTGTATTGACATGTTGACAACTAACTGGCCGTCTCCTGGTTTTGTGTGCGCAATGTGTGGACATGGGAGCTTTTGCTTTGCTGAGGAAGCCTTACCATGCAATCTGAGATTGGTTTGGGGCACACAGATGAGGAAGAATGAATTCCTTGGCAAATGATGTGTTCTACAGAGAACTCAATGTGTAAGTGGATGGATGTCCAAGGTCAAGTATAGTCAGAACCTTCCTAACACCCAGGGGTGAGGAGATGTGCAAAAATAAGCCTTCTCTTCCCTTGCTTTCTCTCTGTGCTCAGAATGGTGATTGTGCAGGTTTTATGTTAGAGAAGTTATATAGGAAGGATGGGCTTGTGGAGTGAGGTCAGACCTGCGCACATAGCCTCTGACTTCTGCTCTCTCTGATGGCTTGTAGATCCAAGATGCAAACTGTACACTGTTCTTTCTTAAGGAAGCAAGTGTTTTCCCTAAATATTTTCACTCATGAATTTTTGCAGATGCCCATGATCTATGTCATCTCTTGCTTTTGACACATAATAGTTGTGTGTAAGAACACAAAACTTGAATTTTCTGTGCTCAAAAGAATTTTTTACTGCATGGCTTCAGGTAGTTCTTAGATATATGTGCTGAGGTTATGAGGTCTTAGACAGCTATCATAATGGAGAATATTTATTCCTGAGAATGACTAATAGATTTCAACTGATGGCATCTCAGATTGATTGGATGTGGCTTTCTGTACTGCTGTGTTAGAAGGGTTTTGAGTGTTCTTGAATTCACTAGGTATGAAATCCATTACTTATGTCTGCCATGGACATCAGTCTTGTTGCTGGCTATTCCTGGTTACGCACCCCCCTTGTATGCAACTGGTTGAGTAGAGACACAGTATAAACTTTGGTTAGGTAGCTTCTGAACCAATATTCAAAGATTAAATCAAGCTCAAGAAGTAAACTAAGGGAGCTGGGAGATGCCTCATATGATAAAGCACTTACCATGCAAGTGTGAGTACCCAAGTTCATATCCTCAGGCTGGTGAGATGGGAGGCCTTAAAGATAGGGGCATTCTGGATGTTCAAGGTCAGCCAGCCTGGCAAACTTGGTGGTAAACAAGAGAGAGACAAGGCGGGAGGCAAGAACCAACCACAGAACACATCCACACTCACACACATGAGCACACACAGACAGATACACACTTAGTCAAAATAGTAAATTAATAGTGAGAGCATGATGGCATCTGTCCACAATTCCAGCACTGGGAGTGGAGAGTAGAGGAAGGAGTGCTCAGGAGTCCGAGTGTCTGGGCTCCTCCAAAAATAAAATAATAATAAACCATAATTAAATATTTGTTGAGTACTTACTGTGTACTAGAAATATACTAGAGTGGCGAATGGGGGTGATGTTGTTTGAACAGTAGAGCTAAGAGGAAAGGTAGTGTCATACGAATGTGAGTTCCTCAGCCCTTTGTGAGAGTGTAAATTGGGAGAAAAATGACAACATGTTCTTCTTTTTGCTGCTGTGTTCTAGATTCAGGCTTCCTAGAAGGTAAGAAGCCGGTTATGTAGCCCCTTTCATTGAGCAAGGGTTTATTAAGTGGCC
>PVHP010007428.1:0-56715 GCA_004024765.1 Zapus hudsonius
AAAGTAATGATTATCTTTAGATAGAAGATGTAGTAGCGCTTACATCATCTCTGTACTTGGACTTGTGAATCACCACTGCTTTGGAAGGAACAGAGGACTCGGGCTTCCGGATGTTAAACTCGGGCTTTGGTCTGGTTTGTTCTTGAAGGTTTTTCCACTCATCTAAGGTCATCTCTTGAACTTGTGTTTCCTCTTCAACTTCCAACTCGGGAACTCTATAATATATATAATCATGAAAAAATAATTGTATGAGAGGACTTGGACTGTCTACTTTAGAAAGATTACAACCACTAGTTTAACATACTTTTGATGTGCTGCACCCCAAATGTAAATCAGGAACCTTTGAATGATAGCTCTGAATTTTATTTTTATCATTTTTATGCCGTCACTGCCAAATGAAGACACTTCCTGTGTTAAGGCAGTTTGTGAAAGATGGGAACACCACCACCCCAGTGCTACTAACATTACACTCCACCAGCACTGGTGTGGCCTTCCCGAGGGCTTCTGGGTAACATGAGTGGAAAAGGTGCTTGCTTGCACAGCCCGGGTTTGATTCCCCAAGTACCCACAGAAGCCAGACAGACAAGGTGGCACATACATCTAGAGTTCTTTTGAGTGGCAAGAGGCCCTGGCATGCCTATCCTACCCCCATGCTTGCAAATAAAAAGGATTGAAAAAAAAATGAGAGAAGCTATGGAAACAAAATGATGGGAAGACAGAAGTCTGTAAACAATGTATTAATAACACATAGTTTTGCAAATATCCTACTTAATTTGTTTCTAAAAAAACTCAATTTTGTTTATGACTCTTTTCAGGACCACGCTTCCAACCCTCTTCCTGATCCTGTCAAGACTATTTTCAAGGTACGTTCTACCGAGGACAAGGGTCTTGTCGACTTCACTCTAAGTTGATGACACAGATTTTCAAGCTGTTTCCATGCTTGTCTGATAACTTCATCCTGGGAGCCTATGAAAATTGAACATTTTCCTGCCCTCTGTGACTCATAACTTTGTGTAAGTTTGTGTTTGGAAGCTACCATTGGTTTTAAAAGGGAGAATAGAACAGCCATTACCAGAACCTGGGGAGGATGTGGAGGGATAGAGAATGATAGAGGATTCATGTGTTTTTATCTACTAGTTAATTATTGCTTCCAGAACTGGGGTGACCCCGGGGTCTCACACATACTGCGCTGAGCCTACCGTGTCCCTGTCCTGTGTCACATTACATGCTCAAGTTGAAATTTTTAAAGTTCCAGCTCTACCATCTTGGTCACAAACTGAAGTCCTGGGAGAATTTATAAATATTTTTTCCTTCTGACTTTTAAAATACAAATTGCCACCATCAAGAACTCGGAAGATGACATACTAGAGACTTTGCAGGTATTAAAGGGTCTGAGCAGCACTGTGGCAACCAGTGGGCCATGTGTCTGCACCCCGCACATATCCCGCATGTGTAAGAACTCAGAGAGAAAACAAACTTCAAGTGGCTTCACTAGTAAATTCCAACAAACATTAAGAAATAAAACAATACCAAAAATATTAACAATAAAACAATATCATGTAGAGGAACTCAGAAAAACAAAAGTATAGAATACTTTCACCTCACTGTAGGAGGCCAGCATTAACCATGTATGAAAATCAGAAATACACTACTAGGGAAAACTACAGGTAATAATATGCTCCATGAACATCAGCATAAACCCTTTCAACAGAATTTTAAATAATCCAATCCAATAAAAAACATAAAATAGAGACATCAAGGCCAACTGGAGTTTATCTCAACAATGCAAGATGATTTGACACTCGAAACGATTTCATGGAAGGCTGGCACCGTGGCATGCACCTGCAGTCCAGCTACTGTGGCGGTGTAGGCAGGAGGATCTCTGGAGCCCAGGAATTCCAGAGCAGCCTGACAGCACACACTCCTCGGGGAAGGAGGGAGGATACAGCTTAGTGGTAGAACATTTGCCTACGTGCCAACCCCTGGGTTCCTACCTTGGGAGTGGAAATAAAAAGAAACAAACCAAACCCAAAAAATTCACTGTAAGGTAGTATATATTACCAGGTCATAAAAGAAGTTCCCTTCTTAACTGCATACAGACACAAGGTGGTCAAATCTATGCTGAGGTGAATAGTGCTGTATGCAAATTAATTTGTATATGCAAATTTGGGGCAGGATCTTAGCACAGGCTGACCTGGAACTCACTCTTGTAGCCCAGGCTAGCCTCAAATTCACAGTGGCTCTTTAGCCTCAGCCTCCTAAGTACTAAGATTTAAAAGCATGCACCACTGCTCCTGGCTCCTACATACAAATTTGATAGCTATATTATTTGTTTTATTTTAAATATTTGAATTTATTAGAAAAAGAGAATGGGCATGCCAGGGCCTCTTGTCACTGCAAAGGAACTCCAGACACATGTACCACTTTGTGCATCTGGTTTTACATTGGTACTGGGAAACTGAACCTGGCCAGCAGCTCTGCAACAAAGTACCTTTATCTCCCCAGACCCACATTATTTGTTTTCAAGTGGATGAGATTATAGAATAAGCCAATCTGCCTTTACCAGTTAGCTCTATTTAGAAATAAATGGAACAATAATCACTAATACTTATAAAATGCTTAGTATCAGATACTGTCCAAAGTGTGTGGTGTTTATCCTTTGCTTCCATCCTGCTTGAGAGTGTCTTTCTTGTTGTATCCCTCCCAGCGGGTACACTGTCACACTGCATGTGCACCCGTCATTCCCCTGGCTCTGCCTTCCTTCCATTGACATGGGAGAGTTGGGATTACAGACACGTGTGCTATTTTGTGTTCAGATTTATATGGGAGTCAAACTCAGGCTGGCAAGCTTGCAAATGGGCATCTTTTACCACTGAATCATCTCCCTAAGACTCCTATTCATTTATTTATTTTTGAGACAGGCAGGCTGGTGTGAAACTCACTCAAACTGTAGCTCAACTGATCTTGAAGTTACAGCATTCCACCTGCCTCGGCTTCATGAGTGCTGTGATTATAGGTCTATGTCATCATACCTAACAGTCAATCCCATCAGCTGTATTTATAACCCCATTTCACAGGCAAAAAAACTGAGGTGGAGAGAAGTTAATGATGGGGGAGCCTGGTCTCAGACAGAGTTGCTGTAGCTCCAAGGCCCACACTCGATCTCTGTGCTTCCCTGGGATCCAGGGCATCTAAGGGCAGAGAGAAAGGCCTCAACAGAACATGGCTGTGACGGTTAAATTTTATTGTCAACTTGACCTGTTTAGTAATCTTGGGTGGGTCTCTGAGGTTGTTTTCAGGAAGGCAGCCTCTCAGTAGGGGGCAGGATATAAATAAAGAAGCTCAGGGAGCCAGACACAGACATCCTTTCCTGGGAGGGCAGTGCAGGAAGGAATTCCAGAGACTCAGGAAGTCAACAAGTCTGGGAAAGGGTTGCAAAACCCCACCCTAAGGCTAAATAAAGGGGAAGGAAACCTCTTCCCTCCTGCCTGTTTTCTGTTGGGTGTGTGGTACTGGTGATGGTTTCTCTCTGCTTGGACCTGTGAAAGAAGGTCAATCTCTTTCTCCATTATGGAACTTCCCCTGGATCTGTAGTTTCAAAAAATCCTTTCCTCCCATAAACTGTGCCTGGTTTGGAGGCTCATCCCAGTGGCGTGTGGTTGACTATGACAATGGTCCCACATTTCCTGGGCAGCATACCCCTTCCCTTGATGGATGAAGGGCACAGTGGAAGAAAGTGGGCCCTAGCAGAAGAGTTCACAAACCAGACACTTGTCTGGGACATGTGAATTTAACCTAACATGTAAGAAACTCAATTCACAAAAATTTTTCCTTAGAAACAAATTACATAGCCGAGCGTGGTGGTGCACGCCTTTAATCCCAGCACTCGAGAGACAGAGGTAGGAGGATAGCCGTGAGTTCAAGGCCACCCTGAGACTACATAGTGAATTCCAGGTCAGCCTGGACTAGAGCGAGACCCTACCTCAATAAACCAAAAAAAAAAAAAGATTCATTGAAAGCATTTCATATTACTGCCTCCTCAGCATTTCCATTCCTATTTTTGTGTTTAAGGAAGGACACTAGAGCTCCACACTCCTGACTAGGGAAACCCAATGTGGAGAAAAAGTATTTTAGGTTATAGACTTAAATATAAACATGAGGGCACAGTACATTAAACTCATCCATCAAGAAGTTCCAAAACAGAAGCTGGGTATGGTGGCACACGCCTTTAATCTCAGAGGCAGAGGTAAGAGAGTCAACTGTGAGTTCGAGGCCAGCCTGGGACTATAGGGTTATAGGTTAGCCTGGGCTAGAATGAGATACTGCCCTCCCCCCAAAAAAGTAGACCAACAAAAAAATGAGCCTGCAAAGGAGATGGTGAGAGGCAGAAGGAAACAGTCTGAAGAGCACAGTGACCATGGAGATTAGCAAGTACGTTTAAGGAGAAATCCGTACAGACCCAGGCTGACATGTCCATTAGCCTGGACACATGTGAATTCAAAGGACAACCAGCATGGGAGCCAGGCCTTGGGGAGCAAGGAATGAGTCCAAGGGCACATGGGGAAAATGGCAAGGTGGGGTCAAGAGGAAACCTAAATCTGAGAGACTGAGCACATTTAAAACGTTGTCCAGGGAGCTGAGGAGATAGTTCAGTGGTTAAAACACCCCAACACCCACAGAAAGCCAGACACAAAGTGACACAAACACCTGTGATCCCAATGTGCCTATGGCCATGGGATATAAAGCCAGTCAAGTCCAGAGGCAAGCGGGCCAGACAGACTGGAGCATGCGCAGGGACAAAAACAAGGGAGACGATCTCAGGCAAATTGGGAGGATAGACAAAGATCCCAAGGGTGTCCTCAGACCTCCACATGTGCATCATGGCACACATACCACATACACACCCCACACACACACACATCACAAACACACACACACACATCACACATACACACACTTGCACACACGCCACAAACACACACACACCACACACTTTTTTAAAAGTCTAGAAGCAAGAGAAAGGGAGGAAGGGAGGGATGGTGACTGAACTAACCGTGTGGAAGTTTACAGGACATCGGTGGGAAAGGACCCAAAGCCCAAAGAGGTGAGGGGAGCAATGGCATCCCACTATACCATGGGGGGGAGTTAGGTGAGGAGATGAAGGCAGATCTGTACCTTGGGCTCTGGACTCTAGTGCGGATGTGTGGGGAAGGTGGGGAGGGCAGACAAGGACCACAGAAGAATCCACAAAGCAGGCCCTGCTGGGCCTGTTCAGAACATTGGAGAGGAGGCTTTAGAGTTCCAAGCACCCATGTCTTGCTGTGCTCAGCAGTGAGAGCAGGAAGAGGGGTGACTAGCGAGGCACAATACCAAGTCCAGAGACCAGGGCGGCTTAGGGCTGGAGAGGAGGGAGAGAGAGGGATGGACCAGGAGAGAATAAAGGAGACAAGAGCAAGATAGGGGTTTGATCCCAGGTTTTGGCACCAAAAAAAAAAAAAAAAAGCAAGATAGGCACAGGCCAGGCGATGAATGACCTGTGCACAGGCCATGGGCAGTGGACACAGTACTTGAGTTTACAATGACTGGAACTCATTCCTTGGGTTATTGAACTAACTGGTTTGATCACTAGTGGTTGATACATTAACAAGAGTGGCCTTCTGCGATAGGGCAAAGGGCTGAGCTCTTAGAAATCACCAGTAAGCCAATGAGGAAAGGGAAAAAAGCACCCTACTTAGCTGGAGACTCGTCGTCCAGGGTGACCTGGGACTCCTCAGCCGCAGAGGTCTCTTCCATTGGGGCAGCTGCTTCTGTGTCACTGAAAAACAAGAACCTCTCGTCATACAATGTATTATATCAACGCTCTTAGTTAAGTCCAAGGAAACACATTTTGGGTCTCTTTCTATTCCTGCTTTAATTTCTTCTCGTGTGCACATGGCACATGCGCAGCAGGGAAAGGGTAACTGGTGTCAGTCCTCACCTCCCATCCTGTCTGAGGCAGGGGCTTTGCTCACTGTGTTCACTATTGCATTTCTATAGAAACTTCCAGAAAATCTTCCTGTCTCCACTTCCCTTCTCACTGTAGATGCACTGGGGTTACAGATATCTGCCATGGCTTGTATGTGGGTTCTGGGGCTCCACACTCAGGTACTCAAGCTTGTGCAGCAAGAGCTTTTATCCACTGAGCCATCTCTCAGCCCTTAGGCCCTACTTCCTAAGGGCATGTTCTTCAGAACTACACATCCAAATGAAAGAAAACACCTTTAGTCCCAGCACCTGGGAGTCAGAGGTAGAAAGATAGCTGAGTTTGTGGCCAGCCTGAACTAGAGCGAGACCCTATGGAAGGGAGGGAGGAAGGAATGGAAGAAGGGAGGGAGGGAGAGAGGGGGGAGGGAAAGGAAAATGGACTGGATTACATATTTATATAAATTATTTCCAAGAAATGTATAGTTCTTTGATAAACAGAAATTTCCATGAATGATCTAAATGATAAGCAAATATCCAAAACTCTTTTTGAAATTTGTTTATTTACTTATTTCACAGAAAGAGTATGGGTATGCCTGCCTGGAATTTCTGCCTCTGCGAATGAACTCCAGATGCATGTTCCACTTTGTGTGTGTGTCTGGCTTTATGTGGGTGCTGGGGAATTTAACTGCTGCTGTCAGGTTTTGCAGGTAAGTGCTTTTAACTGCTGAGCCATCTTATTACCCTGGAGAATCCCAACACTTAAAAGATTTCACTAATATCCTTAAACCACAAGTGCTGAATGAGCTTATTAAAGATGAAACCATATCAAAGCTTTAGATATGGTAATAAAGAGAAAGAAGTGCCGCAGAAATCAATCTGTGTGATGAAAACAGGTCTCCCAGAAGAGAAGGCTCTGCCTCACACACATACCACATCTAAACACAACTACAGACCGACGGGAAGTGACAGTGACCAGCACCATCGGATGCACATGTGCTTACATTTGCTTTTTATGTTTACATGAATCCTATCTAAGCCTTACTTTAAAAAATTCCCAGCAAAAGAAATTTACGGTAAACTGCTAAAATGAGTCAAGGCATCATCAAAAGCACTTTACAGCACAAGTGCAGAAACTAGCACTTGTTTTTTTTTCTTCAAGTTTTAGAAAATCTTATTTGAGAGAAAAATGAAGAGAATGAATATAGGCATGCCAGGGCCTCTAGCCACTACAAACCAACTCCAGATGCATGCATCAGTTTGTGTGTCTGGCTTTACATGGGTACTAGGGAATTGAACCCAGGTGGCCAGGTTTTGCAAGCAAGCACCTTGAAACCCTGAGCACTCTCTCCAGCCCAGCACTTTTTATTTATTATTTATTTATTTATGAATTGAATCCCAGTAACAGATCTTTTCAATTTAAATAATGTTTTATTCTCAGCTCCAAGCAATTACAATCAATTAAAAAGCAAAGATCCTGGAAGCTCAAAGGGATCCAGCCGTAGAGTGCCACAGAACTCCCTCATAGCTGCTATACCTGACCTCCACCTGGCCCCAGCTGATAAGCTGACTGCTGAGCATCATTAGCTCCGAAGTCTAGCAGGGGTAGCGATGCTGAATGACTTCAACTTTCTCTTTATTCTCTTTATGCAATAAACCAATAGGAAAAAAAACATAGGGTTGTTGGCAATTTATACTTTGTGGTCATTAAAATCATAAAATACAAAGAAAGATATAGGGGAAAAAAGAAGTAGAATAAAAGACCAAAAATCAGCCTTTTTTAAGCCTTGACAGGACTGGAGAGGGCTAAGCAGTTAAAGGTGCTTACTTGAAGGCCTGGTGGCCCAGGTTTGATTCCCCAGTACCCGTGGAATGCCAGATGCACAGAGTGGTGCATGCACCTAGAGCGACGAGCTGATCTTACAGAAAAGAAAAATCATACATTATCCTATGAATACACATTAAATGAATGTGCTTCCAGCTCTTCCTGAACCATGAGAGCAAGACTACAGAACAGGCTTGAAAACCAGCAGCAACTTACTGTAGCAGCAAAGGCCAAGGTCAGAGTCACCAGAAGACACAGCTTTGGGGCCGTGTCTCCACTGAGCTCCATAAACAGGCCTGCGTGTGCAGTCATGCTCAGGAATGGCACAAACACACTCAGGCGCTTTACCTCCAGACAAGCCTCACACTTAACCAAATGTCTACCAGCACAAAGATTTACATTCAGTTACCTGATAAGAATGCCTTCTCATCACAATAAAAACAGGAAGGCAGATTACTGAAAACTGTTGTCCATGGGTGTGTATCACAGTAACAACATACTCGATGCACCTTTTATTACTACAGATGAGAAAAAAAATTCTTCCAGCACAGACACCATTGAACTACTGAAGAAAACCAACCATGCTGGGTATCTTGCCCTTAATTCCCATCCCTAAGCCATGGCAAAGAGTGTGCTGTGAAGCTCCTGGCCTTTGCCAGCCCCTAGCACATCACTTACCACACCAGACTCAGCTCTACTTTCAATAATCAAAGGCAGCACTCAGAACTGCACCATACCATGATAATTTCATACAAGGAAATGAGCCTTAGTCTAAGAACACTGGTTAGTTAAGGATCACTATCATTTCAATTATTACCACAAACCAATTGAAAATGAATTGTATGAAGAACGTGTCATTTTAACACTCACTATATAACCTGCCAGCCCTCCAGGAGCACATGTGATTGGTCACTCTTCACATAACATGGGCTGTTCTGGTCCAAGTGACTTTAAGGAATTATTAAAGTGGTAAGTCACATGACTTAGAAAGTACTTACATTATTTTGTATAGGTAGGTAGGTAGATATAGATACTAAGAAAGTGAAGATTAAAAGATTCAACAAAATTTGAAATTTTGCTACTGAGATCCTACAGAATCCCAGGTTATTACTTTTGACATTTTGTTGTAAATCCAAGTATTGCCACATGCACTCACACAGATTTATTTCACTAAACCAAAACCCAAAATCAATATCTACTGGAAAAGCCCAACACAGAGGTCACTTGGAAAGGCACACAGGAGTTCAGAGGTGGCCACAGCCAGTGCACCTTACTTAGCATCTTTACCTGATCCCCAGGCCACAGCCAGCAGCGCCATCTGCAGCTCGGACTCTTCTGGAGACAGAAACAGTACTTCCTTAAGGAGGAAGCTGCTCTCCAGCCCGTCTTCTCATTGGAAAAGGTTTCCACAAGAATGACAGCGTGCTGATATAAAGCTGACTTAACTATTAGCAAATCATAGAGAGCTACATCATCTTAAAGTGAAATAGCATGCACCGAGAAACTTACATTTTGTCATTGCCGCTGTATCTTTCAAAGTCCCGTTTCCCTCTCTGGTCAAAGGAGTCGAAAGCTCTGTTCCCAGGACCGCCTCGGCCTCTGCCCCTCAGGCCCCCTCTCAGGCCTCCTCGTCCTCTCAGTGGCCGGTCTCGATCAAATCTATCAGCTGGTCTAGGAAAGACAGGTATCATAAAAATGGTAATATGGGTTAAAAAGCATTTTGAGAAAAGAATTCAGAAGGCTACTATGGCTATAGTACATTGGGAAGAAGGGGTGGCTCGGCTACATTAATAGTTAACCTTCACTGGCCCACACTATTCTTGGTATTCTTCTAAGCACCTTTACATGAAGTATTTCCACTCTCGTGAACAAATCTAGTATGTACAGCTACTGCTGAGAGAGGAGGGAACTGAGGCAAAATAGGTAGGTAGCGTGTGTGTCCATACTGCTGCTGGGAAGGGAGCCAGCTCAGGTCCTGGACAGAGTGTGGACTGATTTGTGTAGGCTGTCTCATTCACCCTGTGGACCTGGTGTCATTACAAATAACTGCATTAAAGAAACAAGCTTTGTTCTTATCCTGATACAAATTTTAAGTTAATTTAAACTGATAAGAACAGATACTACACTTGATCTTAGCCAAAAGGCCAAGAAGCGCTTAATTTTAAGTTAATTTAGACAATTTTGTGTGTATGTGTGTGGGCACACACGTGTGTGTGCACGTGGAGTCCAGTGGCTGACTTGGGGTGTCTTCTTCCATCACTCCACAATGTATTTACGTATGCAGGGTCTCATTTGAACCAGCAGCCCAGGGAGCCCACGTCTACCCCTACCACACTCATCCTGCATTTACCAGGTGCTGTGGAGTAGAACCTGTTCTCATGCTTGCAAGGCAAACGCTTGACCCCTGAGCTCTCTCCCCAGCCCTGGAATGTCTTGTTTAAGAAAATGCTTCAGGCTTTAAATTATGTCCCTCCAACTCTCTCTCCCAAACACAACTAGTTGGTGACATTTGGACTGAAACATTGACCTATTGGAACCTGATGTCTACCCTAAGACTCCATATAAAGTCTCAAGGATAGCAAAGTGTTCTTTGTTAAAATTCAACAGAAACTTGTGTTTAAGCCATCTGCCCTCCACACATCATTTCCCTCTGACCTTTCTAGATTCCCTGTATCTTAAATTATTTTGGGAGGACCAGGGAGACAGCTTAGTGGAAACCATGCTTTCTCTGCATGCTTGACAACATAGTTTGAGTCCTCAGAACAGAAGTGAAAAGCTGAATGTGGATGCAGCTGTGCAAACATCTGTAATTCTCGTGCTCCGGTGACAAGATGGGAGGCAGACACAGGAAGATCTCTAAGAAGCTGGCAGGCCAGCAAACAAGACAGTCTGCCTAAAAACAAGGTGGAAAGCCAAGAGATGTGCTGTGACATGTGCACACCTAGTCTCTCACACACACTTCTTTCTGGAATAGGTAACACCCAAACATGGCAAAGTGCACACTGCTCCTCAGCCACTTCCCAGAGCTGCCCACCCTGTTCTTTCGGATCCCCTGTCCTCACCACGCAGGCATGCCTGCTTCTCCCCGGGTGGGCATCTGTGCTGATGCTACCTGACCCTACATGCCACTTGGGTCTCTCTCATTGAAGCCAGTTATTTCCTGGACATCTCCACTTGACCATTGCCGGGCCTGGCAGCTTGGCTCCTGTGGTTCTTCACACAGCTTCAGAGAGAACCTAAACCACTCATCCCTCTTCAATGCCCCCCCCCCCGCCTAGTGGAGGCATGTTTTCCTTTTTTCAACAGACTTTCCCCATCTCCAATTAAATACAGTCTCAGTTGCTTCTTTACATTTCTTTCTTTTGTGGCAGGGTCTCCCTATGTAACCCAGTCTGGCTGCAAACGTCCAGTTCCTCTGCCTCAATCCTGAGGGCTGGTCTCAGGTGTGCATCACTAGACCCCCTCCTTCTTTCCTTTTATTTTCCTTTTTCTTCTTCATTTTTAAAAAAGAGGAAGTACAATAGTTTGAATGTATGAATCCCAATAGACTCAGGTGTTTTTAAAAAGCTTGTCTCCAGCCTCCTGACTGGAGGAGGTATCACTGGGGGTGGATATGATTTCCAGTCAAAAGGTACTGAGCTCAGCCTGGAGTTCTTGCTGTTTATTACCCCTTTTGTGCTTGCTTTGGTGCTGATGGTGGTGTTTCCTCTCTGCTTGAATCTGTGAAAGGGAGCCAGCTTTTTCAGCTGTCATGGAGCTTCTCCTGGATCTGTAAGTCTGAAATAAACCCTGTTCCTCCCATAAACTGTGTCTGGTTGGGAGGTACATCCCAAAAACGTGAAGCTAACTCTAACAGGGAGAAATCCCACTTCTGGGATTATATAGATAAGAAACTTAGCTATTTAGTTGGCTCAGAGACTGAGAAACTACACGAATGACTGGGGACAGGTTAGGGCTCTGGGAATTCGTCATTCATCAAAACACTGTGGTTGGCCAAGGCAGTTAAATACTGCTTTTGTGATTAGCCTGCCCCATTCCCTGTTCCCTGCTCACTCCTCAACACAAAATATCTCCTGGTTAGTACTAAACTTTCAAAAGACAATCAGTTTAGGACACCTTCAATTATAGGTAAAATCAGCCCCAACATATTTAACCCCACCCCCATCCCAAATCCAGTCCTCATTCGAGTTTCCCACTTTCAGGGACTCTCACCCACATTCCCAATTAGATCCTGTTCTTGTGATTAAGCCTGCCTGAATCGCTTCTGTCTTTGCTATAAATCTTGTTCCTGTACAATACAGCTTGTTGCATGCATCTGCTCATTCTCCTCCTGGCTTTCTGTCTTTGTCCTTCTGTAAGTCTGATCTGGTTCAGCAGGGCGAGCTGTCCCTTTCAGTGACAGTTTTCATACATGCACGTAATATACTTTGATCATAATCCCGCCCATTCCTGTCCTTTGACCCCGTCCACTTCCACTGAGCCCCTTCTTTCCCTCTTCTGCTCTGATATCTTTTTCTTTTTTGCCTCCTCCATCATCTACACAGACTTGGGTGATGGCCCAGTACTGTGTAGATCTTTGTGCAGGCAATGACAACCATTGTGAGGTCATGGATGCTATGGTCACTTCTGGTTCAGAAGACAGTGTTTCCTAGCACTCCCTCCCTCCACTACATCTTTTGAATGTGCGTGCTTGTGAGTAGGCATATGAATGTGTGCAGGTGTAGGTGTGTGTATGGGGGCAAGACACAGGCGTCTTGGGTGTCTTTCTCAACTGCTCAGCACCTTATTTATTGAGACAAGGTCCCTCAATGAACCCAGAGGTCACAAGCTTGGCTAGTCTAGTTGGTCAGCCTGAGTGCTGGGACTATAGAAATGCACTACTGTACCCGGCATTTAAGTGCTAAGGGCTAGAATTCAGGTCCTCATGCTTGCATGGCAAGTGCTTATCAAATAAGCCATCTCCCCTGCCCCTATTTTAACCATGGATTTTTAAAACAGAGCTTCCTTAAGCATCCAAGTGATTCATTTATAATTAGAACTGACTTCAAATGATGGGACGTAAGCCACAAAAGGAAAAGCCAAAATGTATCTCAACAAAGGCAGACTGATTTAATTTTTAAGTGTATGCTCCAGGAATTTAATTACATTCACTTGTAGCCTTGAAGTAGGAAAAATACCTAATGGTGTTGAAAATCTTCGCTGCACACCCAGGTGTGCATGCACATGAGGAAACTGGCTGGGAGCTGAGACACAGGGAGGACAATCCCGGTGCTCTGCAACCCTGCTCTGGAGGGAAGTGTGCTCCACCCGGCACAGTGAAAACCTTGCCAGCTGGCTGAGACCAAAGTGTGCATTCTAAACTCCGAGCTCTATTTCCTCATCTCTAAGTTGAGAGGGCTAAATCAAGACAGTCTTTTTGTTTTTTAAAATTTTTTTCCAAAGTAGGGTGTCACTCTAGCTCAAACTAACCTGGAAAACTCACTCTGTAGATCCAGGGTGGCCTCAAAGTCACAGTATGCTTCCTACCTCTGCCTCCCAAGTGCCGGGACTACAGACATACACCATCGTGCTTGTTCAAGATAGTCTTTCAAGATTAGAATCGAGATTCTAGAATTCTGCCTAGTAAGCATGTATCAAGAAATTCAAGGTGAGAAGACTTTAATATCAAGTAAGCACAAATCGAACTTGATTATAGTCAAGTATGAAGTGCTTTGAGAAATGGTCTCAGTGATAGGGCAGGTGACAGGTCAATAGAACAGTGATCTATTAAGGTGTGCCCACCGCTCACTCATCCACACTTAAAGCACGTGACAGGTACATGTCACCTGCCTGGGAACTGAAGCTCTGATGACCCACCCAGGCAACTGGGTAGGACTCCACCTAGGACACTCTTTATGAAAATCAAAGACTGTACACTGGGGTTATTCACAAAGCTAAAGCTGGGAAGCTGAACATAGGTGTGACCCACACTGAAAAGATGGCACATTATGACACATCCAAATAAAAGATGTTAGCAGAGCCACTAAACACACAATCAGACACTATTAATGATTAGGAAGAGAAAGAAAATAAAGTGCACAGCATGTTTGCCTCGTCATCTTAACTTCTAAAGAAGAGAGGCCAGAGGATGAGGGACAATCGTCTCAGATAGCAACCACCCATGGTTTTCATTTTCTGAATAGCTCAAATGTTTCCAAATTGTTTGAAATGATTATTTTTATTAAAGATCTTATGTTCAAATGTGAGGACATACTGCTTTCATGACCATAACCTCCCTCTGTGAGGAAACGTCAACCTCAAGTGTCACCTGGCTACTTGCAATGGTGAAATACTCCGGAGGATGCCACCACAGAAATGCCACAAAGCTTAATTTTCTGAACCCTTCCAATCCCCCCAGCCTAACGGAGGATTGCAGTACATACTTCTCATCTGTAAACTTCTCAGCTGGAAGATCCGCCTGCCGCTCGGTGTCAGAGGGCCGACATTCCCTGTAGGGTCTCCGCTCTGTTCTATCAAGGGTCACCTCTGTCCCTCGGTTGTCATTCCATCCTTGCTGCTCCCCTCTTCTGGAAGTTCGCTTCTGGCCTGCCCGTGGAAAAGCAGCAGAGTTGGAACACACATCCAAGACAGCAGTGTGAAAGCGGAAAGGCACTTCACTCTGCTAGAAATCTGGCTGCTGAGAATCTGGGAAATTTCAGAGAAGCTGCTTCTGCTACTGCCTAGTCCCTAGTAACAAAATGTCACCATTAAAATTACTTGTGCCTTTCCTATGTCCTAAGAAACTAGAGGATAAATCATTCAAACTACATCATAATTTCAGGGTTTTTAAAAATACTTATGTGTGTTCATGTAAACAGGCCAACACTGTCCATTGTCACCTATAGCTGGGCCAATGAGCCTCAAGGATCCTGTTGCCAGCTCCCCAGCCCTGGGATTACAGCCAAATCCCCCTATATCAGCATTTCATACGGGCACTGTTCTCACACTCAGGTCTTTATGCTTGCAAGGCAAATGCTTACTAAGCTGTTTCTGTAGCTATTTCTCCCTAACAGGTTTAACTTTTTGTTGTTTTGGGGCTTGAGACAGGGTATTACTGTGTAGCCCAGGAAAACCCCTTACTTTAGTTTTGTGCCACCATGCCTGGCTAGTTACAGGTTAGGGATATCTCTATCTATAGATATCTATAGATTATATTTATATTTTATATAAATATTTATATTTGTATAAACTAGATTTCACAAAAGCTTTAGCAAATCATGACTCTGAGCCCCATGCAGAAAATGAAAGAGATGCATGCTTTACATTCTCAAAGTATGTTCAGGACCCCAGCTACAAAGACACCAAGGGCAATTGTGGTTTGTCATCAACCACTAAGGATTTTGTTTTTAGTTTGTCACGTACATGATTTTGAAATTCTATTTTCCTGCTTTTTGATGGGACATGTATTTGTCATTATACATCTCAAGTGTGGTACAACTCATTCAAGAGCCAGCTCCTGCTTCTCTTCTGTCCACTGAGAGTCCAGCAACCAGTTGGGTGAGGGACAAGGTGCTGGGGCCTCTGGTGTTTTCCTCTCCCCTCTCCATTTTCAGTCAGTCTTTCTTTCTATCTATCTTTCTTTCTTTCTTTCTTCCTTTCTTTCTTTTCTTTTGTGTGTAGTCTATGCATGGGCCTTCCTCTGTTACTATTCTGCTTGTTTCCTTGAGGTCAGAGTCTCTCTCTCTGAACCTGGAGCTGCCACTTTTGGCCATACTGGCTGATCAGCAAGCCCCAGTGAATCTCCAATCTCCACTTCCTCAGAGGACTGGGGTGACAGGTGTGCATGGGTGCTGGGAAATCGAACTCAAGAGCAAACCAGTCCCTCTCAGGCCCTTGAGCGTGTATGGCAAGAACTCTTACCCACTGAACCATCTCCTCACCCCTGTTCTCTAAATTTTAGGCTTTAAACTTTTTAAATCAAAGTCAGTGTTTGCAGTCACTAACAGTTGGCAAGAATGTTGTAGAGAACTGTCACTTAACTCATCTTCTGCATACATTCAAGAGGTCTCTCTTCAAACATCATAAGCAACTTTTATCCCCGTGGTTCTCATTTCCTTCACTTCTCACGATTGTGCAGCTATGTTAAGTTTATTCAAACTGATGGGCATATTTAAATGTTCAATTCCTTTCAAATATGGACACACACATGCTCTTAACACACGATGTGCCTACTTTTCCATTTCTCCACTAATATTCCCTACCTATACCTTATAGTTTGACAAAAATATTGTGACATTACCAACTAATTACCTTTAATATAAAGGTTTCTGGGTGTGAAAAACTACAACAACAAATATAAGTTCATTCTGCTATGACTTTGTTTATTTTTCAAGGTAGAGTCTCACTCTAGCCAAGGCTAACCTGGAATTCACCATGTAGCCTCAGGATGGCCTCGAACCCACAGCAATTTGACCTCTGCCTCCTGAGTTTGGGATTAAAGGCATGCACTACCATGCCCAGCTTCATTCTGCTATGATTTTAAGGTCTAAATAACTGGAAATATTTGATCCAATTTGTAACATATCATAAGGTCACAATCTGAGTTTGTGAAGGGGTGAGCATAACTAGAACATTATGTTTTAAATGCAGATGCATACATTACCAGGAGATCAAAATCAGAAGAGGCATTTGAAATATAAGGGATAAAAATGTCATTAAGAAAGTTAACAAGTTGACAGTATAAAGGATCTATCCATGAATAAGTCACCACTACATCCATCAACTGTTGCAATACCATTCACTACTTTCCCTCCTTATTCAAAACTATGTTACTACAGCTCCAGACATCCTACTTGTAACTCATAGGTTTTTGTTTATTTTCCCATATGTGTAAGCATGTGGGGACCAGAGAGTGATGTTGGACGTCTTCCTTGATTGCTCTCCACTTCATTTACTGAGGCAGGGTTTTTTTTTTTTTTTTTTTTTTAGAGAGAGAGAAAGTGAAGGAGGGAGAGAGCACCAGGGCCTCTAGCCACTGTAAAGGAACTCTAGATGCATGCACCACTTTGTGCGGCTGGTTCATGTGGGTACTGGGGGATTGAACCTGGGTCCTTAGGCTCTGGAGGCAAGTGCCTTAACCACTAAGCCATCTCTCCAGCCCCAAGGCAGGGTTTTCCACTTTAACCAATAGCTCACAAATTTGGCTAGCTAGCCAGTTTGCCCCAAGGATTCTGTCTTCCCATTGCTAGTACTGTCATTTCAGATGGGATGCCACACCCACCAGGCATTTATTAATCCAAACCCCCTGAAACAAAGATAATCAGCTAACCCTTCTCCTCCTGCACACAATTTAGTTCTAAGAGATCAAGATTACAGCTGAGCAAACCTAGCTTGCTTTTCTGTGCTTCACTTGCAGCTGCACAGCCCTGGCCAATACAGGCTGATGCTTGCTGGTCTGCTCACTTCTCTTAACTAGAGTCCAGAGGAAGACCAGGTAGAGCAAGATTCCAGTGAGGTGGCATATAAAATAACATAGTCCTGAAAGGCTGGGCAAACAAAGATGGAACCACCTCTGATGATTCAAGAAGTTGTTACTGGGAAAGGATTTACCTATGTCACTTGGCACTTCCGAATGTTAAAAATCTACATGACCATGGGAAAATAATGTGACATCCAATTTTTTGAGATGAATAAATGCTTCTTATAGAAAACATTTGATGTTTTTTACACTAAGCATTCACTTATGACAGTTAAACTAAGTTAAAATGTTTGAGTAGAAAAGCAGTCTTTCACATCAATTAGGGCTCATAAAACCTTCAGATGCTCACTAACATCTATTAGATAAATTTAACACAGCTGCAACGTAAGTGGAAATTAATAAGATATTTGTTCATGAAACTATGCATACTTGAAATATAGTGGAAAAGAACTATGAGGAACTAAATGATGATACAGTTTCCATTCTAACTAACATCAACTATAGATCTCAAAAATCAGATGGCTTGAATAGCAAACTGCCAAGAAAAAGTTCTAAGCACACTCCATTACAATGCTGAGTAGAAGCAGGGTGCAACCCAGGTTATATCATTTAAGTTTAGAAAAATAACTAGCACTGTGCATTTATGTATATGAATTTATGCATAAAACACAGTGCCAAACAGATGGAAAAATACATTTATACATTTTGAGAGTTTGAAATTTCCCTAACAAGGGCTGGGGATGTAGCTAACTGGTAGATTGGTTGTGGATCACTGTGAATTCAAGGCCAATCTGGGTGAGTTTCAGATCAGTCTGGACTAGACTAAGACCCTACCTCGAAAACTTTTTTTTAATTTTAACAGCACTAATTGCAGTTTTTTACTTTTCAGAAGGGTGGTAAGCGTTCATCTGGTAAGATAGTAAGTAGAGAGAAAGAGCTTAGCATTTCTCATTTCTGTTAACTCCCAGTTTTCTATGAGAAACATAATACAAAACCTAGAGGACAGTTCATCTCATTGATAACAGGCTTCAGACACTCGTTCAGATATCCAATAGCATTTGTAAATAATCTCAACATCTTAACTCTAGTGACTTGAACCTTAAGCTAGCTCTCAACTTGTCACACCAGAAGGCAATCTATACTTAGTTGTGCAAACTTAAAGCCCCAGAAATAAAACTACGGGTGGGGGAAGGAGTACAAGGCACAGTTTTGTTGTTGTTGCTTTTTTCGAGACAGAGTCTCACCCTAGCCCAGGCTGACCTGGAACCCACAGCGATCCCAGTTCAGCCTCCCAAATGCTGGGACTGAAGGCGTGCGCCATCACGCACGGCGAATGCACAATTTTTATCAAGGGACAAGGCAATGAAGTCCACTGGGATGCACAAATGAGGGGTCGTACACTTCAGCCTCAGGGCCACTGACTGACTTCGGGAAGGAACCCCGAGCACAGGTGGCGGCAGTCAGTCCGGGTGATGCTCACCAGGGAAGGAAACTTTCAACCTTCGGTCTGCAAAGGTGCAGCCGTGAGTCAATCGCAAGTTACCCATCCTCCCCGGACGGCAGTCTCCACCGGGCACACGCCGCCCGCTGACACCTGGGAACTACCATGGGGTGGGGGGACAGGGCTCTTGCGGAGCGACCGGGGACCCCGCGTCCTGGGGGTCCACCGCACCCATCCTGGGCTCCCGCTAACGTCACAGGCCGCCCAGGCCTCCAGCAAGGGGAGGCCCGGAGCCCCAGACCCGGGAGGTTCCCGGTGCGCTTGGATCAGGCTTAGACTAGCCGGCAGGGGGGCTGCCAGCTCGGGGTCCCGGAGTCCCAGCCCAGCGACCTCCCGTTTCCACCTCACGGTAACTTTGCCCAACTTGTGCATGCCGGGGTCCCCGGGTCCGTAGGGCCCGTGGCCCTGGAATCGCGAGCCGGAACCTCCGGGAGTGTGACCCCACTCCCCGCCCCGGGCCTCGGTCCTCCCGTCCACCGCCGTCAGGACGCTCAGCTCGGCAGCCGCAGCCCAGCCTCACGGCGGGGGTCGGGGTGACCTCAGTGACCGCCGCCGCCTTCGGGTGCGCACGTACCGGGGCCGTCGGGCAGCTGCGCGCCGGACGCGGCGAGGCTCTTGCGCTCCTGGGACTCCCTGCGGCCGCCGCCCGCGCCGGGGCGGTGTCCCCCGCGGCTGCCCGCCCCGGCCCCGGAGCCCCCCGCCGCCGCCTCGTCGCGCCGCTTGCGCTGCAGCCGCTGCTGGCGCCGGCGCTCGGCCTCCCGCAGGATGTCGAACGGGTCCGACTCGTCGTCCAGCAGCTGGTGGAAGCGGTTGGCCACGACGCAGCCGAAAGTGTCCTGCATCGCGGCGGCCACGGGGCTCCCCGGGGGGCCCTTCATGCCGCCGCGCGCGCGCGGGCAGCCCACGCCTGCCAGCCCTAGCGCAGCGGGCGGCGACGACCCATGCTGCCCGCCAGCCCGCCTCCGCCGCCGCCGCCGCCGCAGCCCTCGCCGCCGCCCTCGCCCTCCCGCCCCGGCGCCTGGCCGCCGCCGCCCCGCCCCGCCGTCGCGCGACGGCCAATCAGCGCGCGAGGACACGCCCTCTTCCCCGCCGACGCGCCTGCAGGCCCAATCAGAGGCCGGCATCTGTGACGTCACGCAACCCCGTGCCCCTCCCCCTCCCGGTTGACAGGGAGGGGCGGGGCCGGTAGCGGGCGACAGCGCGCGGGCGGCGTCTGGACGCGGGCTGATGCGGTACGTCCCATTCAAGCCCAAAGATCGGGACACAGGCTGGGTCTACGGCAGGTTGAGGCTTCAAGGGTGATTTTGCAGTTTTTGGAGACATTTAACTAGGGCCTGCAGCTCGGAGGAGAAGGTTGGGCCAGGTGGACTTCCCCGGAAAATCTTCCCTGGGACAGGTGGAGGTGACTCTGACCTGCCATCCTGTCTCTTACATTTACTATTTTCTCCACACGTCAGGGGGCTGCAGCCCACGGGGACAGGGGTCCTCTGCCAGCCTCAACTTTAATTCATCTTCATTCGTTGAAAACCCATTCTTGGGCGGGGGAGATGGCTCAGCGGTTAAAGGCACTTGCTTGTGGGCACAGGTTGGAGTCACCAGGAACCACACAAAGTGGCACATGTATTTGGACTTCCTTTGTAGGGGCAAAAGAGGTCCTACAGTACCTATTTCTCTCTCTCTCTCTCTGTCTATCTCTCTCTCAAATAAAGTATTTAAAAAATTAATTGTAAAAAGTAATCAGTTGTATTATGGCATTTGCATACATATATGTCACACTTTTAAATAATTTGTTCCCTCCCACAATCCCTCCAGTAATTCCCCAGCCCACTCTTGTTGGTCCATCTTTCCCTCATTTCTGCTTTTATGTCACAGGTAAAAGGAATACTCAAATCTGAAATATAATGCTTCAAGATCTGTATTTTGCTCACTTGCTCAACTCTTCTGTGGCTCCTGAGGAGGTCAGAGATGGTGGCTGTCTGTCCTGTTCCTTACGATCTGTCCCAGGCTTGGCACTCAGGGAGCTGCACAGGAGGTTCTCAGTAAAGATCTGTTGAATGCCTGAAGAAGTTGAGAGATTCGCTTATTTTCTTGTTCAAATTATCAGCAACCCCAGCTGGGCGTGGTGTTGCACGCCTTTAATCCCAGCATTTGGGAGGCAGAGGTAGGAGGATCACTGTGAGTTCGAGGCCACCCTGAGACTACATAGTGAATTCCAGGTCAGTCTGGGCTAGAGCGAGACCCTACCTCGAAAAACAAACAAACAAACAAAAAATTATCAGCAACCCATGCCTGTACCATCTCCTCCTCCTCCTCTAGTCTTTCCTGGTGTGTGTGTGTGTGTGTGTGTGTGTAAGTAACATGGAGATCAGAGGACAACTTCAGGTCTTCAGGTGCGGGTCCTCACCTTCCACCTTGAGGCAGGGTCTTTGTTTCAGGTTCAAATCACACCATCATAGACATCATAGACACCATCAGCTGAGTGGTTGCTGGGTGAAGTAGAGGGAAGTTGATGAATAGGGATTTAGGGGGTAAATAGTTTCTTTTGGGGTCAATGAAGATGTTCCAAAAATAGGTAGAAGTGATAGTTGCACAAAATTATGAATTTGATAAATACCACAGATCTGTACATTTTTAAATTATAAGAATAATACATTTTATGTTTTATCATGATTTCAAAAATGGGGGGAGCGTCACATACCTTAGAATCGGACTAAGATTTGAGTCCAAATTCTGTCACTCATTAACTCTGTCACCTTATTTTTTGTTTTGTTTTGAGGCAAGGTCTCACTCTAGCTCAGGCTGACCTGAAACTCTGTAGCACCAGGCTGGCCTCAACTCAGGGAAGTCTTCCTATCTCAGCCTCCTGAGTGCTGGTGACATGGGACAACTAAGTCCTGAGCTCATGCCTGTAATTAACCAAAGAATCAGTAACTCGGACTAGAGAATGATTTTTATAAGACACCACACTTTATTTAAACATTTCAGGGATATAAAAGACAGAGAAAGGTAAGAGGCAAGAGGAAAGAAAATGTGACCAGCAACACAGGGCCTGATGGGCTCATATGGAATGACCATCACAAAAATATAACAGGTGTGCACTATTAAAAAGAGATTAAAGAGTAAAATTAAAATCCATGATTAAAATGTGACCCCCCCAGCAAAAGCTGCCAGAGGGGAAGAGAAATAACTATCTGACTGGAGTGTAGACCCAGCCCCATGTGCAGCCTAAGGGCAAGACAAAAAAGACTCTTGACTTCTGTGTGGATTCAATTTAGAATTTGCGCTCAGGAGGTGGGCACTCACCTGAGCCAGAGGTCCCAGTCAATTGGCCTGGGCTAGAGGGGGAGAAACCTTTCCACACCTGGACAGACTTTACACTGGCTGGGATGAGCTCAGCTTCTCCATGGGCTGAGGCATGGAGAAGTTGTGAGGTGAGATCTTAGCGGGCTGTTCCCCCTGACTGTCTACCCCGAATCTTATCTACCTCCCCTAATCTCTCACACTGAGACTAAAGGTATACACCACCACACCTGGCTTATGCTCCCTCAGTTTTCTTATCTGTAAAATCGGAACATCATGGACCCTCTTTCCAGTAGTTCTCTTGAAGCCTGAATCCAACAATGCAGATGGAGTGTTCAGCACTGAGTACGTCTGTCATTGTCATCAAAGTCATTAGTCATCCTTTTGATGACTAATGATGCCATCGTTATTATTTTGAACCAGGATAAAGAGCAGGTAGAGAGCCATGTTTTGGCATTTCCAAGGATGCTTCATGTGGTAAGACCACATGCACAGGAAACCATGCTTGGAGAAGCGCTGTGCGTGGTGGCCTGTGTTATTTGGCATCTGTAAGCCGCCCAGTGCCAAACCACAGCACTGTGAAGCAATTTCTACTTGACAGAATGACTGCCTTCCTCCCACTCTCCTTGAGAGAATGGTTGGCAGTGTTCTTGATGGAGACCTGGACTCAATACATTCCCGTTTCCTTCTGTTTTCACAGCCAGCCTTGTTGGGTACTGAGAGAGAGAGTCAGTCACGGATCTCTGGCCCCCTGCGATTGAGCCTGTCTCACCGGCCAGCAGGAGACAGGCCCCATCAGGGAAAGATGAATGCGTACAGCCAGAGCCTCACACACTTGCGGCTGGGATATGTGTCCGAGCAAATCTCAAAACTTTATTTCAGCATTCAACCTTATATACAATCCAAGGATGCATTGCATAGTCTTGTTTCTTTCACAAGGGAGCAGGAACGAAGCCATTAACACAAACAGGATTTAGGGCTGTCAGCCACCCCCCCCCCCCGCCTCCTGGGGGCACAGGTGCTCTAGGATCAAAAGGCATGAGTTACCATGCTCTGGGCTCTTACCTGGCTGCATATTTATTCTAAAACTTAGCTCACAGATATTCAGCCAGGCTGGGACCCAACACAACCTCGCAAATGCTTAAGGCGGTCCTGTGAAAGCTCCTTGGTAGCTTCCAGGTCACAACTGCTGAGAACTGCTACCAGTGACTCAATTCCAGTATCTTCAGCAGTAAGAAGGCCTTTAGGTCACTGAAATAGAGACGAGGAGGCATGGGCTTCTCAGGAGCTATGGATGAAGCAGCCTCGTACATCTTACTGACCATTTTTTAGCTGGGAGACTGTGTTCATTTTTGAATGTATTTCTGAAATACAACCCTATCACATTAGCATATTTGCAAAACTATGTTTAATAAGTTTGGTAAACTGATATTTCTAATAATCCAAGATGAAATCTTTAGTAATAGTAATACCAAATATATACAAGCACACCTGAATAGTATAGAAAAGTAATGCATAATCAAAAGAACAATGAAGCCGGGTGTGGTGGCGCACGCCTTTAATCCCAGCACTCGGGAGGCAGAGGTAGGAGGATTGCCATGAGTTCAAGGCCACCCTGAGACGACATAGTGAATTCCAGGTCAGCCTGGACTAGAGCGAGACCCTACCTCGAAAAAAACAAAAACAAAAACAAACAAAAAAAAAAAACCAATGAATTGTGGGAGCTAACTATAATTGGCCTTTCCATTCATCGTTATTATACACAAAGTCTAATGGTTGGTTTTTGTTTTTTTGAGGTAGGGTCTCACTCTGGCACAGGCTGACCTGGAATTCACTATGTAGTCTCAGGGTGGCCTCGAACTCACCCTGCTGGGATTAAAGGCGTATGCTTCACACCCAATTTAGTGATGTTTTTCTATTATCATCAGTGGGAATGCAGTGAAGTTTAACCCCATACACAAGGTAAATTACTGGCTTTGTAGATGGGGCAGAGGATAAAGAGCTTGCTGTTTAAGCCTGTGTTCAGATCCCAGACCCCACCTAAAAAGCAGAATGCTGTGGTGGGCTTCTGTAATCACAGCACACTGTTGGTGAAATGGAAAGTAGAGACAGAAGAACTTCCAGGAAATCACCGGCCAGTGAATGCAGCAATGAAAAATAGCAACGATCTGCAGTTCATACCCCTAATCTATGGACAGATCCGAGGAAGGACCCCAGTGGGTAGGGGACAGAGGGGAGGGAAATGGGGACACCTTCACAAGATTTGCTCATACAATGTATATACTTATTCATAATAAAGATATAAAATATAGCAACAAGAACTCAAAGGAGGTGGAAGGTGAGGACTGACACAGTTGTCTTCTGACCTCAACATGCACACCGTGGCAGTGGGTATACCTGCACTCACATCATAGACATACACACACACACACACACACACACACACAGAGAGAGAGAGAGAGAGAGAGAGAGAGAGAGAGAGAGAGAGAGAGAGAGAGCTTTTTTGAGTTGCTTAGAAATATTGCCTGGATATCGCCAATGCCTGGAAAGACACCTTTTGAACATTCAGTAAATATTTGTTTTTGTTCTTTTGGATGAATGAAATTCTTGTTTGTGTGCATGAGCTCATGATAAATAACTTTTCTTTGTTAAAAATCAAGTTAAGCTTAACATTGGCTCATATAAGAGGATTGCTGTGAATCTGTGGCCAGCCTGGGCTATAGTGTGAGACCACCTCAGAAAATAATAAAGTTAAGGTGTAACAAACTAGTTAATAGGTGATAAACTGAGAAAACACAATTTCTTTTTTTTCCTGAAAGGTTATGTTACACTGTCACTAGCCGTCCTTTGAAGCACTTGCTGCTTACTTAATCCTCACACCAACCTTGTGACAGGGATGTTCTCGCTGTCCCAGCTTGGAATGAGGCTCTGTACCTGACAGAGCTGTGCTCATGAGTATACCTTGAACTTCTGAGCCTCCTGCCTCCACTTCTCAAGCGCTGGGATTACCAGCGTGCACCACCATCTCTGGTCAATGCAGTGCCGGGATGGAACCAGAGCTATGTCTACGATACAGGCATTCTACCCATTGAGCCATATCTCCCGCTGAACCAAAACTGTGAAACATCATCACAACCTTTCCCACTTCAAATGTGCTCAGAACACTTACAACAGCCCATGATTATGCTGGGCATGCCGGTGCAAGACTGTAATCCCAGCACTCAGGAGGCCGAGATGGGTGGATCAGAAGTTCAAGGCCAACTTGAACTATAGAGTGAAAACTTGTCTCCAAAAACCAAACACACAGCTCTTTCTAAGCAGGCGCTGTCCAGGACGGAGCCATGTTCAGCTCAGTGCCAAGATCGTGAAGCCGAATGGCGAGAAGCCGGATGAGTTTGAGTCGGGCATCTCCCAGGCGCTGTTCTAGCTGGAGATGAACTCGGACCTCAAGGCTCATCTGCGGGAGCTCAACATCACCGCGGCCAAGGAAATTGAAGTTGGTGGTGGTCAGAAAGCTATCATAATTTTTGCTCCAGTTCCTCAACTGAAATCTTTTCAGAAAATCCAAGTTCGGCTAGTGCGTGAATTGGAGAAAAAGTTCAATGGGAAACATGTGGTCTTTATTGCTCAGAGGTGAATTCTGCCTAAGCCAACAAGAAAAAGCCACACAAAAAATAAGCAAAAGCGCCCCAGAAGCCGTACTCTGACTGCTGTGCACGATGCCATCCTTGAGGACTCCCAAGTGAAATTGTGGGCAAGAGGATCCGGGTGAAACTGGACAGCAGCCGGCTCATAAAGGCTCACTTAGACAAAGCACAGCAGAACAACGTGGAGCACAAGGTCGAAACTTTTTCTGGTGTCTGTAAGAAGCTCACAGGCAAAGATGTTAATTGTGAATTCCCAGAGTTTCAATTGTAAACAGATGACTAAATAAAGTATCATTCACAGTTAAAAAAAAAAAAACCATACAAACAAAAGAACAGATAGCCTATGATTGGGTAAAGCCACCTAACATAAAGACTATTTTATACTAAAGTGTTGAAAGTCTCTTGTAAATTTATTTGAAAAGATCTGAAAGTGAACAACAAAAGGGCCATCATAAAGTTGAAACATGAAACATGCGGGCCAGGGAACCCTGAGTCGGGGACTTCCTGTACGTATGAAGTCACTTCTTCACGGGGTCTGGCTGTGCATTGTGGTAACCAGAAAAAAGTGATCAGCATGACTGCCTGTTCTGGGCCCAGTATGGAGAGGAATGGGCAGTTTCTGCTTTATTCTCTTGGAACTTTCCCTCTTGGGGAAACCAGCTGCCATGCTGGGAAGAAACCCAGGCAGCCACACAGTAGGGCCACACCCAGAGAAGCTCTGGAACTATGTAGGAAAGGAGAAAGACAAGGCCAGCCATTCCTGTATCACTGACAGGCTTTCAGATGACATTAGTCCCACCTCCCACCTGGCTGCACCTGTCTGAGACACACAGGCCACATAGAACAACAACAGCTTCTTAGAATTCTCTTAGCCAAGAATCACAAGATAATAATATGGTTGTTGCTTCTAATGTCTGAGTTATGAGCTTGGAGATTCCTGGGCTGAGATGTCAGCAATGCAATGCAAAGACACCTGCTGTCTCTGGTATTTCTCCTTCCATCTAGGCAGAGGTAGGAGGATCACCATGAGTTCAAGGCCAGCATGAGTGAATTCCAGGTCAGTCTGGGCTAGAGCGAGACCCTAGCTCAAAAAACAAAACAAAGCAAAAGAATGCAAGGGGAAAGCAGATTAATGCCCTGAGTAGGGAGTGTGGCTCAGGGGCTGGGGAGATGGCTCAGTGGGTAAAGTGCTCCGTGAGCTTGGATCCCAAGCACATATAAAAACCCAGGGGTCACGGTGGCATGCTCCTGGAATTCCAGCATCGGGGAGAAAGAGGTAGGAAGAGCCCCGGGACTTGATGGCTAGCTGTACTAGCCCAACTGGTGAGCTCCAGCCTCAGTGAGAGATCCTGTCTTAAAACATAAGGTAGAAGCTGGGGAGATGTCTCAGCAGTTAAAGGCACTTGCTTAAAAAGCCTGTTGGCCCTGGTTCTATTCCCTAGTACCCACATAAAGCCAGATGCACAAAATGAAGTGTGTGTCTGGAATTTGTTTGCGGCAGCAAGAGGCCTTGGAATACCCATACCATCTCTCTCAAAATAAAAAAATAATTTTTAAAATGGAGAGTCAGATGTGGTGGTGCACATCTTTAATCCTGGCGCTCAGGAGGCAGAGGTAGGAGGATTGCTGTGAGTTTGAGGGCTGGGGTAGAGCGAGACCCTACCTTGAGAAGCCAAAAAATAAAGTGAAGAGCAATTAAGGAAGACATCTGGCATCAACCTGTAGTCTTCATATGCATGTACACATATACACATACACATTCACTTTCCCACATATGTACAAATATGAAAACACACACACACACAGGTTGTTCAGCTCAACAAATATTCTGCTGAAAAGATATTTCTTCATCCTGTTTTTCCAGGGTAACTGAAATCTTCAGGATCTTCATGGTGTATAGTTTAAAAAGCTGTGTCATCAGTTTAATTTATTTTTTTTTTTAAAGGCATGTGCCGCCATACCTGGCTTTTTTGGTCTATTTTATTTTTTATTTATTCATTTTCAAGGAGAGAGAGAGAGAGAGAGAGAGAGAGAGAGAGAGAGAGAGAGAGAGAGAGAGAGAGAGAGAGAGAGAGCGAGCCAGGGCCACCACCTTGTGGGTCTGGCTTATGTGGGTCCTGGGGAATTGAACCTGAGGCCTTAGGCACTGGAGGTAAGTGCCTTAACTGCTGAGCCATCTCTCCAGCCCATGAGTTTAATTTATTAATGAACAAAGATGATGGTGTATTTATGGGGAAGACATTGTATTGGTTGTCTTTATTACAGTCAGCTGGCTGGGGTCCTTTTGCTTTGGGGACCTATATAGAAGTCTGTGGAGAGGCAGCAAGAAGCTCTAGGGCCATGGGCAGACGCCCTCTAGTGGTACACTTGAACTGGGGCCCTTGGTTTTAGATGTGGACATGCTTGGGAGGGTTTCAGAGCTCCATTTCGGGGAGGGGCAGTGTTTGGCAAAGGGCTCTGAGCTCTGTCCCCCTCCACTTCAGTCATCCAGGTCCTGAAAACTTGTTCCCTTGACTCGGGAGATGGGACTGTAGTGGTTTGACTCAGGTACCCCCCATAAATTTATGTGTTCTGAATGCTTGATCCCCAGCTGATGGCAATTTGGGAGTTAGAACTTTGTTGGAGATGTGTTTTTGGGGACAGGCTTATGGGGGTTAAAGCTAACTTCCCCTTGCCAGTGTTTGGCACACTCTCTTATTGTTGTTGTCCACCTGATGTTGGCCAAGAGGTGATGTCTAGCCTCTGCTCATGCCATTGTTTTCTCTGCCATCATGGAGCTTCCCCTCAAATTTGTAAGCCAAAATAAACCCTTTCCTCCACAAGCTGCTTTTGATTGGGTTCTTTGTGCCAACAATGAGAAGCTGACTGCAACAAGTGCTTATTTTGTAAGCACGAGGACCTGAGATCAATTCCCAGCACCCACGTAAAAAGCCAAGCATATAACCCCAAAGCTGAGGGTGACAGAGACAGGAGGATCACTGAGGCTTGCTGATTAGCCAGCCTAACCAAAAACAGGGAGTTCTATATACTACACACACACAAAGAAAAGAAAAGAAAAAGATTAACCATCACACACAGGAAGGTAAATAGGATGGATAAATGAGAGGATTGTGTGGTGGTTTGAATGTAAAATGTCCTTAACAGGCTCGTATGTTTTGGGTATTTGGTTCCCAGCTTGTAGTGATTTGGAGAAGTGGTGGAGCCTTTGGGAGGCAGAGACTTTGAAGGAGGTGTGTTGCTAGGGACTGATGTTGGGGTTTCTTAGTCTAGGCCTACTAGCCAGCTCACTCTTGCTGGTACCTGCCAGCTGCTGTGGCAAGACGTGATGCCCAGCCTATGGGCTGTTATGTTATGCCATGATGAAACTTCTTGAGACCGTGCTGTAGACAGCCTTCTCATTGCTGCCCAGAAAAGAACCCGACCAAAAGCAGCTAGCTCATAGGGGAAAGGGTTTATTTTGGCTTATGGACTCAAGGGGAAGCTCCATGATGGCAGGGAAAATGAAAACATGAGCAGAGGGGTGGACATTACCTCCTGGCCAACATCAGGTGGACAACAGCAGCAGGAGAGTGTGCCAAACACCGGCAAGGGGAAGCTGGCTAGAGCATCCTGAAGCCCACCCCTCCAATAAGGTTCTAATACCCAAAATGCCATCAGCTGGGGACCGAGCATTCAGAACACATTCGTTTGTGGGGGACACCTGGAAAAAAAAAGAGCCTTTCTTTCCATATGCTACTTTTGTCCCAGCCAAGAGATGGTAACTGCATCAGACTGATATTTTCTTTTTAAACAAAATTTGGCATTGTTTAGGGAGCAGAGACATAAAAATGGTTTTGATTATTTATTAGGACTCTTATTTATTTATTTATTATTTAGTTTTTGTGGTAGAGTCCAGCTCTGATCCAGGCTGACCTGGAATTCACTATGTAGTCTCAGGGTGGCCTCGAACTTATTTCAAATAAAAGTAATCTTATTAATGCAACCCCCCCTTCTTACTAGCTCTCTAACCTTGGAAATGGTGGAGATCTCTCAGCTTTCTGGGTCATATGGGGATTAAAAAAAAGTTTTTTTTCCTTCTACACTATTTTTTTTAGTATATGTGTTGCTAAAGTGAGCACTTCTACACTTGTAAGAAAAACAGATTTTTCTCTCCCTCCCTGAGGCTTTTTTACCTGCTGTTTGCTCTACATGGAGCCAACGCTTCTACAATATGGTTTGTGCAGAACTCTTTTAGAAGTCTCCTTATCAGAGTTGCCCTGACCAGCCTACTTAAAGCACTCCAGGATTTTTCCCCTGGCTTCTTCCTCTGGAGCACATAGCACATCTCCACCGTGCATATTGTGTTGTGTGCTGTCTGTCCCCTCCCACTAGAGGGAGCGCCTGAGAACAGGGACTCTAGCCTGCTACAGTATATTCCGAGGGTGAAGAACATAAGGGGTCCATTCATACTAGATACCCAACAAAATTCACCGAATGAATGGGAGGGGGTGAGGGGTCTAAAAATTCTTGTTTTCACTATATCATAGAAATGTTAAGCAATATAGTGTACTTGATTCTTTTGCACATCATCAAAGATAATTTCTGCTACTATTGTAAGTTTTTTTTTTATTATAAGTCTTTAAAAGGGGCTGCATTCCCAAGTTCATTTTGTAGCTATCCTTTTGGATGAGTGAGCATTTGAAAATGCAGTCCCTAAGTTGTTTTTATCTACATGACATCTGCTATTGACGTTGCCACTTATTGAACACTGTGATGGGCAGAGCATCAAAACTTGTCGTAGACAGGGCAGGGGAGACAGCTCAGTGGGTAAAACACACTTACTATGCAAGCATGAGAATGTGAGTTAGGATCCCCGCCATCATGTAAAAGCCGGCATGTGTGTGCCTGTAATGCTAGCCCTGAGGAGGTGGACACAGGTATTTCCCTGAGGCTTGCTGGCTAGCTACTCTAGCTGAATAGTGAGCTCCAGACTTGGTGAGAGACCCTGTCTCAAAAAATTAGGTAGAAAGTAATTGACAAAGACACCTGATATCAACCTCTGGCTCCCATATGCACATACATACACATGTTCTCCCACACATAAGTACCCATACACACATGCACGCACACTACATACACACACAAAATCATGTTGTAGGAGTTCAGGCTCCAATGAGTACTGAGCCATCAAGAGCATCCAGAGCAAAGCAGAAGCTTTGGCTCCATGTAGAGCAAACATTGCCAGTCCCAGCCTCGTCTCATGTAATTCATCTGGCTTTGCAAAGCCACTCAATCTCTTTGAGATATTTTGTCTACAGGGTGGATATACTATGTCAATCCTAAATGACAGAGATGTAGGAAGAGTCAAATAAAAGAACGTATACAGGGGAGCTTTAAACAGTTGAAAACCACCGTGAAAATATAAGGATTATAATAATATTAAAGTAATAGTTATCAAGTTTGGAGCACCCGGTATAATCAGAGGGCACTAGGAGATTTTCCATTGAAGCTTCCAGAGAGACTTAGGAACAGCATACACGTTAAATAATCACTGTTTAATGATGTCATCATCACCAAGTTGTACTCCAGACATAAGTGTGTATTTTAAAAGAACTGGGCAACTCAACTTGCTTTTTTTAAAAACATTTTTATTGGAATAAAATTATATATATTAACAAAACAATATGCTCAGTATCATAAATTAGAGAAAACCATTGAAACCAGGATGACATTCCCTTTTATGCATTATATATTCTCCCTCCCCATGACTCTTACATTCTTTTTGCCCCATCTTCTGCAAATTTCCCTGAGTCATGGTGGGTGATTTTAAAGTGTGCATAATTATTAGGTTCTTAAGAGTCTGTGAATTTGGGTTTTGGACTACTTTGGGCACCCTTGGTGCCTATCTCCGTTATCCTCCCCTAGGATATCTGCCTTGCTGTGGGAATAGCTCTTTTGCGCCTCATACTCCTGCCACTATGTCTTCACCATGCAATAGACTGTACCCTCAAGTACACCCTTCTTTTCCTCAGGACTTTCATCACAGCAATGAGAAAGTAATCAATGCACTAGAACAGAAAGTTTTCCAACAGTCAAGTGGCTTCAAATGTTTACTGATGTATTATTATATGTTGAATATACTTTCTCTTTGAATTTTACCTTGAGACTTTAATATACATTGAAAAAAGGTTTGGGGACTGAGGAGATGGTTCAGCAGTTAAAGGTGCTTGCTTGCAAAGCCTGCCTGTCCAAGGTTCAATTCCCAAGCCACCCACTTAAAGCTGGATGCAAAAAATGGCATAAGCGGGGCTGGAGAGATGGCTCAATAGTTAAGGCACTTGCCAGCAAAACCTAACAACCAGAGTGTGATTCCCCAGTACACACATAAAGCAGTGTGTGTGGGGGGGAAGGCCCTGGTGCACCCATGTTCTCTCTGATACTGTTTCTCTGCTAGCAAATAAATAAAGTATTTTTTTAAATTGGTTTTTTGAGGTAGGGTCTCACTCTAGCCCAGGCTGACCTGGAATTCACTATGTAGTTTCAGGATGGCCTTGAACTCATGGTGATCCTTCTACCTCTGCCTCCCAAGTGCTAGGATTAAAGGCGTGTGCCACCACACCCGGCGTAAAGTATTTTTTAAAGTGATATAAGCATCTGGCATTCATTTGCAGTGGCAAGAGGCCATACACACATACAGATAAATGAATAAAAAGAAAAAGGCTTGTCATATAGATTTCCATCGCAAGAGGCCTGCTTTTCTCTGGTTTGGTGAGGATTGAGCCCAGAGCCTTGCACAAACCTGGCTTCACCATGAGCTATGCCCTCAGACCTTAGGGATTACATTTTAACAGGGAGATAATATAGTCAGTCTCCTGGGATTTTTTATTGGGCTGTTGACCATGAAGAAGAACAAGGGCCACACAGCTTCCTAAGTACATAAAAATGGAGTCAGCAACAGGGAGCTGAGCGGAAGAGGGGGCGGAAAGATTGTGAGAGCCGTGGTGGGGGAGACTATCCAGAGGCATGGCACCCTTCAGCAACAACACACTTGGACCAGGAGGACCAGGCTGAGTACTAGGCTATCCAGGGTCCCCTGCCACAAGGACTGATCCAGACGGGCATGGAGGAGGCTATCCAGCTGATTGGGGATGGGGAGGGGGGCATTGGGGAACTGGGGATAACAACTCATTGTTTGCCCACTGAATAATGTAACTCATTATGGACAATAAATATATTAAAAAAAATGGAGTCAGTAAGCAAAGCTCTTGCGTGACCTCAGCTCTGCTCCTGAAAGCACAGGCAGGCCAGTTCCCACATTCCTGGCATGTCTTTCATTCTCTGTGGCAGACACCCATCGGAGTTGCCAGGTTACTGTTGATGACGGGCAATGTTTAGAGGCATTAAGTCAGAGCGGCCAGCTCTCTGGGTGACTCATGTGAATGTTACAGAGACCCCTGGCTGGAGTCATCCATTGGGTCCTGCCCAGCCTCACTTGAGTGCTCATGACAGCCATGCCCCATATCACCTTCTTTTTCCCAACAAGAATTCTTGGATATTTCCTTTTCAGTGGATTCAGAACATAGTACAATTTTATGGCATAATATTGGTTTATTCATTTTTCATATGGTGACAAATTGTAAAAGCAAAATGAATGTTTACTGCATTAAGGGGAATGAGAGGTGAACTTTGAACTTTCCAGATTGTCTTTGTATTAAATAACAAATTAGACTTGCTCTTAAGTCCTGAATGTTTTGTAATGTGAGAAATGTAACTCAAAAAGGTGTTCTTCGGTCCCCAGTGGGTTGGAGATAGAGAGGAGGGAAATGGGGTACCATCACCAGATTTGCTCATACAATGTATCTAATCAATAATAATGATATTTAAACAAAAATGTGTTCTTCCATCATTTTCCTTCTTTTGTTTGGCAGACTCAGATTTGGTCCAAAGACAGTTTTCAGAGCCATCCTGAAGGCTTATTAATGTGTGTCCTCTTGCAAGTTTTCTCCTTGGTAAAATGGAAATAGTATCTACCTCCCAGGACTGTGGCCAGTCCCAGGGAAGAAAGGAACTGAAACACACTGTGTACCAGTAGATACAAAGTAATTGTAACAGGCCTCCACGAAAGGCAAGCTACAGGCAGCTTTTGAAGATACTTTTACTTGAATCGAATTTCCAAGCATAGAAAACAGTATCTGCTGTGTCTTTTTGAAAAGATGTAACCCCAGCTAAATCCTCTTCTTGGAGTACACCGATTCATCAGCTTCTTAAATATCTTGCCAGATATATTTTGCTTATCCAAAGGAAAAGTATACTTACTCACTTTCAAAAAATTTATCCGAGAACCAGGCGTGGTGGCGCACGCCTTTGATGCCAGCACTTGGGAGGCTGAGGTTGGACGATCGCTTTGAGTTTGAGGTCAGCCTGGGACTAGAGAGACTACCTCAGAAAAAACCAAACCAAATTTATATAAAGGGATTTCACTATTGCCTAACTTTGCCTTTTTCAGAAGCTAAATAAAGAAATGCATCTTGGAAATTGTAAGCAGTGGTGGCTCCATCACCTTCGGCTTGTGTGCGTGCGCTAGGTAATTTGGTTACCTGTGCAGATGTGCTCTGATGCACTTGCAGCGCTGACAAGTGACCGCAGGCTATTCAGCCAAGCTGGGCAGGAGGCGCCGGGACCGCGGAGCCGATGCGTGGGCAGCCTCGGGGCGCCGCGGAGCCCACATTGCCTCGGGAGAGCCACCGGGCACCCGAGCTCGCGGAACTCCGAAGTCCGAGTGCGGGGCGGCGCCCGCCGCGCCACCTCAGCCCTTTAAATTGCCAGCGCGCGGGAACCACGGCTCAACAGCCACTGGAGGACGGGGCGGGTGGGGGCGTGGCCTGGCCAGGCGCGCGCCCCGCCCACTAACGACCGCCCCCCCCAAGACCCGCCCTTCTACGCAACTTGTCCAATCAGCGACTTGTGTCCTCCGGCCCGCCCCGTCCGGCGGGGGCGGAGCTCCTGGTGGGTGTGTCCCTGCCGCTGTAGACGTCGCGCTCGCACAGAGTTTCGAACGCGGTAGTTGGCTCTCGAGACAGGAAGAAAAAAAAATACAAGAGCGTTAGCCAATGGCGTGGCGGCAAGGACCCGCGCTCAGGTTTGACTCCTCCCCGTTCGTCTAGGCCCCAGTCCAGGACCGGCTATTGGTTCGTACACCTGTCACTCTCCGCCGTGGCCAGCCGCGGGGCCCTCGCGGTGATTGGTTCCGCCCAGGCGCGAAATGTAACGCGGGAAAAGCGGGAGCTGGGAGCGCGGCCGCCGCTGGTTACTTTTGGGAACTGAGTGCCGCACGGAGCAGCCTGCCCACTGCAGCCGGCCTCGAGAGGTCCGAGGAGCGGAGCTGACCCGACCCGCGGCCGGGGGCCGCCTGCCATGAGCCGGCGGCTGTGAGCCAGAGATTCGGATCGGCGAGGGCGAGCGAGCGAGCGGGGGAGCGCGGCCGGGGCTGCGGATGGCGGCCGACATGATCCGGGGTGTGGAAGCACCGAGGGTGGACCACCCTCCGCCGCCGCCGCCGCCCGTCATCTTCTGCCACGACTCCCCGAAGCGGGTGCTGGTGTCTGTCATCAGGACGACCCCGGTGAAGCCTGCGTGCGGCGCGGGGGAGCCGGAGCCGCCGCCGCCGCTCATCCCCACCAGCCCGGGCTTCAGCGACTTCATGGTGTATCCGTGGCGCTGGGGCGAGAACGCTCACAACGTGACGCTCAGCCCGGGGGCCGCGGGCAGCGCCGCCTCGGCCCCCGTGCCCGGGGCCGCCGAGCACCCGGGGCTTCGCGGCCGGGGCGCGCCCCCACCTGCCGCCTCGGGCGGGGACGACGAGGAGGAGGCGAGCAGCCCGGACAGCGGCCACCTCAAGGTGAGCGGCGCGGGGCACCGGGGCCCGTTAACGGCGCTGGGCGCTGGGCCCGGCCGGGCAGGGCGGGGCCGAGTTTAAAACGCGAGGTGGCGGAGGTGGCCCGGGCCGCGGCGGGGGGCGCTGGCTGACAGGACGCTGACGTCACTGCCGCGCGCCAAAATCGGCCGCCCGGTGGGGGGGCGGGGCGGTCACGTGACGGGCGGCGGCTGGCAGCAGGTGCAGGGCGCGGGAGCCCGCTTCGGAGTGGGGCTTTCGGGGTCCCACTGCAGACCCTGAGCCAGATGGGACATCGGGGCGTCCTCCCTAGCGGAAGTTGAGCCCTTGTGTCCCCGGTGCCCGCGGCTCAGACCCCCACTGGACGTGGACACACTTCCGTCTCGGATCGATTCCCTAGAGCTGAAGGATGTGACCACTTGGTTCACATCTACATTTTACAGATGAGATAACTGAGTCTCAGGTTGGGGGGGGGTCAAAGGGCCGCCCCAAGATCACTATAGGATAGAGCGGGGTGAGCATGGTCATCTATGGGGTCCAGAGGGCACCTCGGCCCCAGGGTCGGTCACAGAACCCCGAGCGCTCCAGTTCCGCTAGACTAGGTATTATTATTCTAGACTATTCCCCGGGGCCTCCCGTCTTTGCCTCTCCGGTCCTGGCTTGTGTGCTGGGGACCCAGCTCACGTCCTTAGGCTTGCAAAGCGTCTAGGTCCTGCCGCTTGTGTTGGGGTACCTGTCAGGCGACTCCACTTACAGCTTTTGACAATGGCTATTTCACTTAATCCCTCACACTCTGTAGGAAGTGCTTCAAAAAGGGCCTCCATGAATATTTGTGACAGTATCCAGGTTCTGTTAAGTGGCTACATAAGTTAAGCAGTTTGCTAAAGAAACAACCAGTAAATCGCCTCGAGGGTAAAGAAACACTCTTTATAGATACAAGCAAGTTTTTTTCATTTCACAGCAGTAGCGAGGATGTTGAAACTGTATCTTGTTAGGGTTGAGGAAATTGGTGCTTTGTTGCTACTGGCATTGTTACTATTGAACTAAAAAGTAGGCGACTGTGTATCACATTTCAAGTATTGAAGCAGCACCCTAGGGGGAACAATTGTGAAAGAACTGGGGTTGGGGAGATGTTTGGGTTAGTAAAGTGCTTACACCTGAGTTCAGATTCCCAGCACCCTTGTGAAACCCTGGCTTGGTGGCACATTCCTGGCTGGAGAGGGGTAGACAGGAGGATCCTGGAGCTAGTCTAACCAAATCAAAGAGCTTTCAGTTCCGTGCAAGATGCTGCCTCAAAAAATGTGATTGAGGACCAATGTCCACCTCTGGCCTCTAAATGCACATGCGTGCATGCACACACAGGCATGTGCACCACACATGCAAAAAATGAGAAGGAACAGAAATGTTTGCAGTAGTACTGAATGTTAGTGAAGGGAACAATAGTGCTCAGGTGGTTTCTGATAAAATCTTAGATATTTTAGGTAGCTTGATACATTTAAAATTTTTATTGAAACTTCCATACATATAGATAATATACCATGATCATAATCCCCTCCCACCACTCCCTTTTCCCCCTCCCGAATGACCCCTCCACTGAATCCCTTCTTTTCAACTAGTCTCTCTTCTACTTTGATGTAATTTTCCCCCTAGTATTATTCAGGTGCTGTAGGCAGCGTCATCCACTGTGAGGTCATAAATACCATGGCCTCTTTGTGTCTGGAAGACAGTATTGCAAAGCATTCTTCCCCTTTTTTGGCTCTTACATTATCTCTGCCACCTTTTCTGCAATGATGTAGCCTTATATTTTTTGTGTTAACCTATTTGTGTGTTTTAGTCCTTTAGTTAATAGTGAGGCATGAAACAGATTTACCTTTACACAAATCTTTTTATAAAAGTTGTTTGTGGGCTGAGGAGATGGCTCAGCAGTTATGGCCCTTGCCTGCAAAGCCTAATGACTTCAGTTTGGTGATTCTTCAGTACCCACATAAAGCCGGATACACAATGTGGCATATGCATCTGGAGTTTGTTTGCAGTGGCTGGATACACACACACACACACACACACACACACACACACACACACACATACACACACATCCATCCATCCATCCATCTCTGCTTGCAAATAAATTAAAATATTTGAAAGTTATTTGTGGGCTGAAGAGATGGTTCAGCAGTTAAAGGCACTTGCTTGCAAAGCCTGTCAGCCTGGGTTTGATTCCTCAATACCCTTGTAAAGCCAGATGCATAAAGTGGCATATGCGTCTAGAGTGAAAAGAGGTCCTGGCATGCCTGTTCTCTTTCTCTCCTTGCAAGTAAACAAATGCATATATTTTTTTAAGTTGTTTGCACAATGTATGGAGTGGAGTTTTATTTCCACACTCTCCACCTCTTTCAGACATAAATTATACCAGAAGTGATGAAAAACATGTTGAAGAGACTGTCTTATACTTCTTTTTTTCTTCTCACAGACTTTCGTATTATAGCAGAAATTGTTTTTGTTTTAAATATTTTTATTTATTTGCAAGCAGAAAGAGACAAATGGGTTGAGACAGAAACAGAGAGAGAATGGGTATACCATGGCCTCTAGCCACCACAAATGAACTCCAGAAGCATGTGTCACTTTGCACACCTGGCTCTGTGTGGGTACTGGGGAATAAAACCCGGTCATTAGGCTTTGCAGACAAATGCCTTAACTGTTGAGCCATTTCTCCAGCGCCGGTAGCAGAAATTATTTGATAAACTGATTTTTCTTTTGTAGGGGGAAAGTTCGAGGTAGGGTCTTGCTCTAGCCCAAGCTGACCTGGAATTCACTATGTAGTCTCAGGGTGGCCTCAACCTCATGGCAATCCTCCTACCTCTGCCTCCAGAGTGCTGGGATTAAAGGCTTGCCCCACCAAGCCCAGTCCTGATAAATTGATTTTAATGTGCTCTTTTTTTTTTAAATTAAGCAATCCAAATACAGTCCTAAAATTCATTTGGATTCCTCACATTAGGAGAGATAGCATGTGGATATACCTTTATTGAGGATAGTTACCTAGTACATTTTATCAGTATATTGAGTTATTATTTTGAACTTTATGATCAAATTGCATACTGGTCATAGTCCCATTGGGTTCTACTTTATATTCCCTCTTCCCTGTCCCCATCCCACTGAGGCCCCTCCTCAGTGGGCTTTTCGGTAGTCACTGGGGTCATGAATGCTCCAGTCAGTCTTAGTGCAGGAGACAATGAGTATATTGTTTTAAGGAGGGAGTCCAGGGCTGGGTTGCTCAGTGGTTAAAGACACTTGTTTGCAAAGCCTGCCAGCCTGGGTTCAATTTTCCAGGACCCATGCTTGTAAAGCCAGGTTCAGAGTGGCATATATGTTTGGAGTTGGTTTGTAGCAAGAGGCCCTGGTGTACTCAATACTCTGTCTGAAAATAAAATTAAATCAAGGAGTTAAATTAAAATTTACAAAAAGGAGTCCAGACCCTGGCTTTGGTTTCCTCTCTGAAGGACTTGTAGTAATGGACTTTGGCATGCACCATGGCTGGCTGAGTGCTTACTCTGGGGAAGATGGAGCTGAGTCTGCAAATCACCAGTGTGGGTGGTGTGCCCTCCACCCCTCAGATCCACTCAGCGCACTGGCAGCTGTGGGTTGAGAACAGCATTTGTGTCCATTTTACTGTCTGCTTGTTGCCACTGCTCCCAGGGGAGGGATCAGCATTTGGGTCCTGTGCCCCGTGTCAGCTTTTTTCTTGTTCTTTTGTTTGTTCCTACCCAGCACTGCCTCCCCTGCCTGGGAGGACATCTGTCACCTGCCAACTTTATTTTGCCCCTTCATCACAAGATTGTTTAGCGCTGTTGGTATATAATTACATATTAACACGATCTTCTGAATGGTAGAATTCTGGGAGGGAGGAAAGAGAGCAGATGTAACATGCCTCTGCTACAAGGTACTCCAGGCCTCCCTGCTTGTGCTCCAGCCCCCTACTCAGGCTTCTCTGATACCATGTACCCCTCATGACCACTCCTGTGTCCTCTTTCTAGATCCAAACTTAATCCACTGCATATACTTTTGCAAGAAGTTGATTGATGGATAGTAAGTTTTGATCACCACCATGTAAGCCCTAATACTAAGCACTTGGTAATGTTAGGAGCAAAGTACCAGGCTCTGTAGAACATTTTGGATTGTTTTATTTTATCCTACTGATGAAGGATGAGAAATTAGAAAGAATCCTTGGCCAGATGTGGTGGCTTATGCCTATAATCCTAACATATAGGAGGCTGAGGTGGTAGGAGTGCTGAGTTCAAGGCCAGCCTGGACTAGGGTAAGACCCTACTTCAAAACACACACATAGAAATAATCCTTATGATTAAGATTATGTGGTAGGTGGCAAAACTGATAAGAACCTTCTAGAACCCTTATTTTTAATCCCTATACCATATTATTCCTGAATATCTCACATATGCTTGACTTTTAGGGGTTTAACTTATTAAATATTATCCTGATGTAAACAGACTTAGAGCATACTATTTATAGTCTATACCTCAGCTGAGATACTTTTTTTTGAGGCAGGGTCCCACTCTAGCCCAGGCTGACCTGAACTCATTACAATCCTTCTACCTTAGCCTTCCGAGTGCTGAGACTAAAGGCATGTGCCACCATACCTGTCTCTAACAAAATTTAATAGATGATTTGGAATTAAGATTTGGGAAGTTGTGAAGATAGATCCAAGTGGGAAACAGATATGAGGTTCTGGGAAATTTGGATCTAGATCCAAGGGCGAGAGGAATTCATTAGGACACACATGCCTTCCTCAAGATCTGTTCTTTTCCTCCTAGGTCATGTTGATGCTTTACGTCAAGGACTTTGAGTCTTTTCATTATCACATGATTAAACACTGTAAAACCACTAACCTGCCTTCTGTCTATAAAAGTTTCTGACAGTGTAATCATTTTGCTTCTTAGAATTTCATGTAGGCATTGCTTTTTCTTTTGACTCATCACTTTAGGCTACAGATGCACTTGGTTGCGGATGAGTTCACATTATGTCAAACATTGTTTTCTTCTTAAGGACAAAATGAAAGCAGTCCCATGTAAGTAATATTGCTGATTTGAATATGGTTAATAGATGCTCTCTTCATTTATTTCAGGCATTAGATGACTCTTTCCTGTGTCTGTTTCCTCAGCTAACAGAATCCATTTAGTGAACTTTTACCTGCACATGCCCTCCTCACAATTAGACATGATGCCCCTCCCCCCACTCAGAAGCAGATAAATTAGTAATAGCTAATCTTAATTTTGGTGGGGGGGTATGAGGGATTGAAGTCAGGGTCGAAGCAAGCACTCTACCCTGAAGCCATCTCCCCAAACCTTAAATTTTTTTTTATTAATAAATCTGGCTTCAAATTGCAATAGAGTCAAGTCTGTCTCTGTGTATTTAGAAATACTTGATGCTTTTATGGCAGAGGACTATCATTCAAGGTTTTAATTAATTAAATTTCATGTTGTATTTTTTCAGAAACACTTTTTAAAATTTATTTTTATTCGTTTATTTGAAAGCAGAGAGAGAAGGAAAGAGAAAAAGAAAGGGTGTGCCAGGGCCTCTAGCCACTGCAAACAAACTCCAGATGCAGGCGCCACTTTGTGCATCTGGCTTTTGGGCACTGGGGAATCAAACTCAGGTCGTTAGGTTTTGCAGGCAAGTGCCTTAACTGCTGAGCCATCTCTCCAGCCCAACACTTGTTATTTTTAATTGGTCTCAAGTGTTGTATCCTTTACCTTTGTTTTATTTTGTCTATTTTGTTCAATTTTTGTGGTGCTGGAAATCAAACTCAGGGCCTCACACATACTAACCAAACACTCTACCACCTGTAGGAACAATTTTGCACTTAAAAATATTTTTATTTATATATGAGGAGGAAGAGAGAATGAATATGGGGAGAGGGAGAGAGAGAGAGAGAGAGAGAGAGAGAGAGAGAGAGAGAGAGAGAGAGAGAGAGAGAGAGAGAGAGAGAATGAAAATGAATGGGCACACCAAGGCCTCTTGCTACTGCAAACAAACTCCAGATTCATGTATCACTGTGGATCTGGCTTTATGTGGGTACTGGGGAATTGAACTTGGGGTGGCAGGCTTTGCAAGCAAGGGCCTTTCTTTAGCCTCTAAGCCATCTCCCCAGCTCCTAGTTAAATCTTTTAAACAAGATTTAAAGAGTCATATATGACATAATCGGCAACAATCCATATAAGTATTGTGACTCAATAAATGATGCTTAGATCTCTTTATAATGACCTGGGTTAACGATTTTAGCAAGTTAAGACTAGACCTACATGTGGCAAGTGAAGGGCTAATAGCCAAAGAGTAAAGAAGGTGAATAACCAGTATGTGCTACAAGTTGATTTGCTCATTTGGACCTAATAAGGACATTGCCAATTCCTAGCCTCATTATAAATGAAAAATTCTTGAGGGATTGAGTCAGGTTGGGAAAAGACCTCTGTGGCTGGCTCCTGCCGTCCTGGTGGCACTGAGGCTGTGGTCACTTAGGGTAGTGTAGAGCAACTCCCCATGCTTGGTCCGCCCTGTGATGGCTGGCTGACTGCAGGCGTATTCCTCAGTCCATTCATTCTACCTGGGACAGCGAACCTCAAGGCAGAGAGAAGGCAGGATCAAGGGATGGTTTTTAAAGACTGCTCAACAGTTACACATGTTAGTTTCACATCTTAGAGACCAAAGCAAGTCATCTATATGGCCACATTTTTCTCTGGATTCACAGCAAGGGAGGTGAATGGATATTTTTACAGTATCCCCTCACATTCATTTTTCTCTTGTAAGTTGTGTTTTAAAGCTAGTATTTACCACCTTGAGCACATTTTTCTTTATTTATGTTACCACCTTGGGCACATTTTTCATTATTTATGTGTGTGGAGGTATGTATGTTATAGCATTCACTGGGAGGTCAGAGGACAATCTGGAGGAGTCTGTGCTCTTTCGCCTTTGAGGCAGGGTCTTTTGCCACTGCAAACACACGGCAGTCTAGCTGGCCCATGAGCTTCCTATTGTGTTTAGGTGTACTGGGATCACAGACCCATGAGCTACTTTGCATCTGGCTCTACTTAGGTGCTGGGGAGCATTTAAGTGCAAATATGTAATATCTGTTCTTGCTTTAGCCAGCTTAATCTAGCATATTGTCTTTGAGGTTCATGTATGTGGTGGGCTATGACAGGCTGAATAGTAGTCTACTGGATATATACTACACATTCACTTTATGCATTCATGTCTGTGGACATTTGAGGTACCATCTCCTCTTGGCTGTTGTCAACAATGGTGTAATGAACATAGGTGTAAACAGATGTGCAGATATCTTAGGAGATCTCGTTTTCAATATTATTTTGGATATGAAGCCTGATTCATAAAGTTAACTATAGAGCTAATGAGAATTTATACTATCAACATAAAGCATACTAATGATCCTTAGGAATGCCTCTTTAATTAAATGCTGCCAGTACCTAAGGACTCAAGGAAAAGAAATAAAGACCTCAACTCTCTCTGTCTCTCTTTTTTGAGCTAGGGTCTCGCTCTAGCCCAGGTTGACCTGGAATTCACTATGTAGTCTCAGGCTGGCCTTGAGCTCATGGCCATCCCCCTACCTCTGCCTCCCGAGTGCTGGGAATAAAGGTGTGCGCCACCGCACTGGGGCCTCTTGCAGCTATAAACAAACTCTAGATGCACAGGCCACTTTGTGCATCTGGCTTTATCTGGGTTTTGGAGAATTGAACCCAGGCTGTCAGACTTTGCAAGCAAGTACTTTTAACCACTGAGCCATCTCCCTGCCCATGGGCTTATTTGTTTAGTGACTTCAAAACTTTTTCTATGCGCTGTACTCATACTCTACTGAATGCTTGGAGCTCCCTTTCCTCAACCTTCCCCTACCCAAAAAACAAACAACAACCAAAAAAAAAAAAAAAAAAAAAAAGCAGGGGAAACTTTTCCTAGTCTTTGCAGAAAAGGGTGCACTTTTTCTCCTCGCCCTTCTCGAGATTTCCCTCCCTTGTTCACTTCTTCCACCCCCTTTCTCTCCAGGGTATTGAGCTCAAGGCCTCAAAACCTGCTAGCCAGGTGCTCTTCCCTAAAGTTCCAGCCCCTCAGCAGAGGGGCACACTGTGAATGCTTGTCCTGCTGTATACAGCTCTGCATTGCTCTTAATTTCCTGCTCATGACAAGCCTGCAGATCAGTGCACCAGAGGTGAAACTTTCAATACTTCCCAGGTGTTTTCCTGAGCATGCTTCCTGCCCTGGGCGTGTGCATGGCTTTCTAAATTCCTAATCCTTGAACACTTTTCAGTGCCCTAGTTTTGCAAAGAAACTGGTAGTTTTCCAAAACTCCCAGGCTTTCTCTGTGTCTGTTGGTTTCAGCTTCAGCCAGTGTTTTGCCCAGATGACAGTAGGTTGCTATTTGTCTTACAAAGCTTGTGAGCAATGCTCCGTGCATAGCCTGTTTTATGCCCTGAGTAAGTTCCAGGCTAGGCAGAGACAAATGTTTTTGTCAGTCCCATCAGGTCACTCCGTGCAGGACAAAGCAGGCAAACAGTAAGGTTCTCTCTGGAAGTGGGGACCAAGTTTCCACCCCAACAGTACAGGCTAGTGTCTTAAAAATTGTTGCTGGGGAAGGGAAAGAGATCAGGTAGATGCTGCAAAGACTTTTTTTGATTCACTATTTGCTGAGTTTATGATGGAGCTGATTTGACTTAGGTGGGTTTTCCTTGATTTTTCAGTTTTTCTCATGCCACTTGAAAGGTTTTTATCTTTCTTAATATGTTCTTTTAATGAGGAGAGTCCAAGAAATTTTATTAGGGTTTGTTAATATTGTTAACAGGATGGAATCCGCCGTGGAAGACCCAGAGCAGACACTGTCCGGGATTTAATAAATGAAGGAGAACATTCGTCCAGCAGGATCCGCTGTAACATATGCAATAGGGTATTTCCAAGAGAGAAATCACTTCAGGCTCACAAAAGGACTCATACAGGTAGGTACGGGTAGGTTAGGAATTGCTAGAAGGGATACTTGGCTGGAAGCTGATTTGGTATTTGGCCTGCTTAATTTTTTAGTTGTTTCATATTTCCTTGTATTACCACTACTCTTGGTGAAGTTTTTAAAAAATGAGTACTGTGCAGTCAGTTGCTTTTGGGTGGAAGTGGTGACTTTAATAACATTGGTTTCATGAGACTCAAAAAATTTTTTTAAAAAAAGTTTTATATTTATGAGAGAGAATGTGTGTGGATATGGGCATACTAGGACCTCTTGCTGCTGCAAATCAACTCTAGATGCATATGCCACTTTGTGCATATGGCTTTACTTTACATGGGTGACTTTGAAATTGAACCCGGGCCAGCAGGCTTTGCAAGCAAGTGCCTTTAACCACTGAGCCATCTCCCAAGCCCATGACCCTTCTTAGAGAAATTAATCTAGATGTCACAATCATTTTATTAAAATTAGTTTTACTATCTAGGTACCTGAATTCTACTTGTTCTTAAGCTTATGCTGTAGGGGGCTAGGGAGATAGCTCAGTGGGTAAAGTGCTTGCCTATAAGCATCAGAACCTGAACCCATGTAAAATGCTGGCATAATGACTCAGAACTGTAATCCCACTGCTTGGGAGACAGACAGAAGCATCCCTGGGTTCCCTGGCCAGACAATCCAGCCCAATTGGTGAGCTCCAGGGCAATAAGAGACTCTAGAGACTGTCTCAAAATGAGGTAGACAGTGTTCCTGAGGATAGCACCTAAGCTTATCCTCAGGCCACACACATAAAAATTCATGTGTAGGCCAAATACTAAAACATTAATCATTAGTGTGCTCAGTGTTTGACCTCACTGTTAACAGTCAGGTGAGCAAGAACTTTCAGATTTAAATGTGTTGCAAGTGGCTGTCCCAAGGTTACCGTACATCTTTATTTGTGTATTAAAATCATTCTTGCATTTTAAGTAGTATGTAGAAAAGTTAATAATTTGCTGAAGGCCCATGTTCTCTCCAGAAAATTGGTCTCAGGAGAGACTCATCTATTAGTTTGGGGATGATTAAGCTGAAGTACCAGAGAGCCCACTGCTGGCTCACAGTCATGCCTTCGATGCCCAGCACAGCAGTTCTTCACACGTGGGACTCCTGAGCACTGGGTGGGGGTGGTCTAAATGGAAATGGTCTTTGGTGCGAAGTATATTTTGAGTTTAAAAAAGAGAAATAAGTTTAATAATTCTTATTCTTATGCATTGAAATGACATTTCAGATAAATTTGGTTAAGTAAAATACATTATTAAAATTAACTTTCAATACTTTTTACTTGCTTAAATGTGGCTTCTACAGGTTGTTCACAGTATTTTTCTGTTAGGCAGCATGGGGTCTAGAATTTGGGCTTTGAAAAACCCCTCAGTTTTCTGTTTTTCTCACTGTCCATTCCCAGTTTCTATGCTATTATCTTTTTTTTTTTTTGTTTTTTGCTTTTGAAGAGATATACTTTAATATGATGCATTTTTTTAAGTTAAATCCCTAAAATGGTGTGAAGTTTAATTTTGAATCATTATAAGTTAAGATTGCTAAAAAGTCATGACTCTAGATACCATCAGTAAAAGTCTTTGTGGAAAATTTAATTTTAAGAATATTTTAAGATATTTTTAATCTATGTGTCTGAACCTTTTCCTCTAACACACATCTAATAACTGGCTTGCAGGCCTAAGATGATATGGCCTAATTGAGAGTCTACATTTCAACCCTGATCTGCCATGTGCCTCCCAGTACTCCTACACCCCAGTTTGCTGTGGGGGGTACCAACCCAAGAGATGAACCCAAGAGTGAAGGAACTTCTCTAATCACATCCGCTTTGCAGACAGCTGTTCTCTACTGTTTTAACTAATGCCTATCTAAGTTACATATGACTATCATGACTACTTAAGTATGATTATGAATAATGAATTATGAATAATGAGAAATTTATTGAGGACTTGTTATTGCCCTTTGAGTCATTGAAATAAGCAGTATATAATTGTTGGTCAAAGACTACCCCCTCCCGCAAAGAAATAATACATTTAATTATGACAATTTTTTTTGTTTTTGTTTTTTGAGGTAGAGTCTCACTCTAGCCCAGGCTGACCTAGAATTCACTATCTAGTCTCAGGCTGGACTCACAGTGATCCTCTGACCTCTGCTTCCCAAGTGCTGGAATTAAAGGCATATGTCACCATGCCCAGCTGACAACACCATTTTGAGCATCTTGTCTGAGCCTAGCACTGTGGCTGCAGGAATTTAAATGAACCACATTGCCACATAAACAACACAGGACACTAAGTTCATAAAAGGCTGAAAAGCTGAAGTACTGGGAAGTAGGAGACTTCCCTTGAAAGCCTGCATATGGGGTAGGGGGGAGTGAATGGACTGGATGACAGTGTTTTCAGGGCTAAGAATAGGCTGGGACGCTCTTGCGGGGAAGTAGAGGTGTAGCTAATGGGGTGGTGAGATCACTCCTCGAGTGGCATTAGGGGCCTCTGAAAAGTCAGCACGTGACTTTGAGTTGTCCAAGGAGTACACTTGGTGTTGCATTTAGTCGCTTGGGAGGTTGTTAGTATAATCCAAGCAGGGCTCCACTCATGAAAGACCAGGGCATAGAGGAGGCTAGATGCCAGCTAGCAGGCTGTTGGTTTTCTCTCCAGTGGGTGTGATCAGAGGAAATAGCCATAGAAAGCAGGAATCAACATGGTACAACATCAGGAAAGAGGCTCGCTCGCACATCTGGGGATAAACATATGGGATAAGCTAAGATGATAACATTAAGGACTTGAAAAGCTCAAGGGCTAAAGAAAATGCTGTGCTCCCCAAAGGAGAGCTGCTTGGTGTTTCCCAAGTGCTGCCATGGCCTTTCTACTTGGAGATCTGTGTGGGCTGTGATGTGGAGTCATGACCTGTATGAAGATATTTTCTCCCTCCTGTCCCAGGCATAATGTAATGTCTGTCTTCTTAGGTGAGAGGCCCTATCTGTGTGACTATCCAGACTGTGGGAAAGCCTTTGTCCAGAGCGGACAGCTGAAAACACATCAGCGACTTCATACTGGAGAGAAGCCCTTTGTTTGTTCAGAGAATGGTAGGGTCCTAGAAGTTACATTTCTGGAATCACTAATTTCAATGTTTTACTTTTTTTTAACAAAAGATAATGAAAGGTACTATATCTAATCATGACTAGAAAAATCCATAAAAATATAGCCTTCAAAGTAGGCTAAAATGAAGTAAATATATCTCTAAAGTGATCATTTATCTCGGTGTCTAGAAGTGTTTTCCTTTTGTAAATACTTTTGTTTATTTGCAAGCAGAGAGGGAGAATATGAGTGAGAGAGGAACCTCTTGCCACTGTAAACGAACTCCAGATGCATGCACCACTTCGTGCATTTATGTTAGGTACTGGGGAAATTGAACCCAGGTCATCAGGCCTTTACCCACTGAGCCATCTCTCCAGCCCTGGAAGTGTTTTTCTAATGCACTTTTACAGCTGTCTTTGAGTTCAGTATAGTTCTCTTCTATTACTTTGTAGAGTTCTTGATTACTGTTATAGATCTTACAGATGTCTACAAGCTTCTATTTTAGTTCCCATATATGAGAGAAAGCTTAATATTTGTCTTCTGTTTGACTTATGCTGTTTAACATGCCTTCTAGTTCTATTCATTTTTCTTGCAAATTTCATTCTTTATGGTTGAATGTCGCTCCTTATACATACAGACCATATTCTCTTTATCTCTTCATCTTGCCAGGCATCATGGACTAATTCCTTGTCATGACTAGTGCCACAGTGAGCATGGACATGCAGGTGTCCCTCTATGCCCGCTCCATCTCCATTGGACCGATACCTAGAGATGATGAATTAGATGATAGAGGGGTTGGACATCAGGTTTTCTGAGGACCCTCCATGTGGTTCTTTTTCTCCACATCCTCCTCCAGCTGTTGTGTTTTTGAAAATAGCCATTCTGACTGGGGTGAGATAGAATCTTGAGGTAGTTTTCATTTGCATTTCTTTGCAGGCTAAGGAAGGTGAATATTTTTCTTATATTTATTGATTTGAACCTCTATTAAGAAGCGTCTGTTCAGATCATTTGCCCATTTTTGATTGACTAGCTTGTTCTTTTGATAAGTTTTTTGAGCTCCTGAGTATAGTTCTCAGCTCTGTCAGATAAATAGCTGGGGAAGATTTTCTCCCCGTTGGCAGGCTGTCTCTTCTCTGCTGCCTTCGTTGCTGCTCTGTAGACATCTTCATCGAGAGTTTGTGAATATACACAGTGATTGCCTCCGTGCTTAACAGTGAATATGTGACCAGCAATGTTTTCATACTTAGTGGTGCTCATCTTTTGGGATGTTTTCTTGTGATAGTTTCCAAGAATGGTATCTTGGGTGCAAGAATGGAATCCTTGGGTCTGGGTTCTGAGCATGGTAATGACCCATCTTCCTGACCTTTCCTAGCATTGACAAGACTGTGGAGGCCTGTTTGGTTATAAAATGCTACACCTGTCTATTGAATTTAGTTTGTGGTACTCCAGGGAAGCTGGGCATTTGCAATGTCTGTTGGGTGCCCAGATTCTAAAAAGTATTTTCTCTGTGTTTTAAAGGCTGCCTGAGCAGATTCACGCATGCAAATCGCCACTGTCCAAAGCACCCTTATGCCAGGCTGAAGAGAGAGGAGCCCACGGACACACTCAGCAAGCATCAGGCTGCAGACAACAAGGCTGCCGCCGAGTGGCTGGCAAAGTAAGCTGCTGTGTATAGTCTTCTGGAAGATTCCTGCGTGGCTTGGCTTTCTCTTTAAGTCTGAGAAGTCTCTCATTTTAAGCAAGCGCCTTTTAACCACTTAGCCTTCTCCCTAGCCCCAAGTCTCTCATATTAAATAACTTGCTTTTATAGATACTTTACAGAATAATTCTGAATGACCCTTTATTCCCTATGGAGTTGTTGATTGCTTGAGATCTCTGTGTGGCAGTAAACCACACCATGACAGTTGGCTTGCCTGCCTCAAGCACAATTTCATTTTCTTTGTTTACTTGTTGAAATAAATGGAACACTGCATGGATTTGCATGTTATATGGTAACAAGAAAACTTTTCCGTAAGGATATTTGATTTAAGGACTTCCCCATTGTGAACAGGCCAGCAGCAGCTGACCCTGTTTCTGTGCAGCATCGTGGGGTCCCTCCTGGTGCCGCAGCAGCTCTGCCTTCTGGCAGTGCCTGGGGGGTGTGTGTGTGATGTTTCCACCACCAGTGCCACTGTTGAAGCCTTCGGCCTGCAGGGCTCATCCCTCTTTCAGCCACTCTCAGCTTCCTTCATTCCTTCCTCAGGTCACACATCACCTCAGGAAAGTTTCCCTAACTTACCAACTTCCAGAACAAACTAGTTTGGACCCACTTAAAAGATATTCTGTAATGAAACATCCATCCTGCATTTACTTGGTCACTGTGTGTATGTCTTGCTGTATTGGAAGCTCCACAGAAACAAGAATGTTTGTTTTGTTAACTGGTGTTTCCATAGCAGTTTGAGCCTCAATAATTGACTGAATAAATGCCATTTTTTCAGTTGAAGATCAGCATGGACAACTTAAAAAGACACTGTCTCAAAATTTTAAAAGAAGCCGAGTGTTGTGGCACATGCCTTTAATCCCAGCACTGGGGAGGCAGAGGTAGGAGGAGCACTGTGAGTTTGAGGCCAGCCTACAGTGAGTCAGTGAGTGCCAGGTCAGCCTGGGCTAGAGTGAGACCCTACCTTGAAAAAAAAAAACAAAAAGAAAATTCCATTTTTTTCTGAAGATAGAATACATAAGAATCAGATATGGAATCTGAAAATACAATTTGATTATTCAAGTGCAGGGAAATTTGTTAGCACTTCCACAGGCATCTTCTGTTTGACTGGGATATCCTATTGGGAACCTGAAACTAGATTTCTCCATTAACTTCTCCACCCTTTTAGTAGTTTATTTACTGTTGTGTGACAGAAAACTGAAATCAGGTTGAAGAACAAACACATTTTCGAGGGAATTAGCTGGGGTCGTGTGAGAGCTTCACTAATCCCTTCTGAGGATAGTGAATCCATGACCTAGAGACCAGGCCCTCCACCTCAAAGGTTCCATCATGTCTCATCTCCACGTTGAGGGCCAGGCTTCCAGCATGTGAGTCTTTGGGAGTACACGCCAACCACAACCAAACCATAGTGGTCCTCTCCTGTTTGACCCCTGTTGCTCCCTTACCTCTAGTTTGGCCCAAACCAGAAACTCACTGGTCATCCCTTTATTTATTTATGTTCTGTAGTGCTGGGGGTTGAACCTAGGGCTTCATGCATGCTACACAAATGTTTTTCAGCTCTTTTTTTTTTAAAGGGGGGGGTACAGTGGGGGGGGTCGATAGTGTGAGGTAAGGTCTCACCCTATCTAGTCCATGCTGACCTGGAATTCACTATGTAGTCTCAGGACTGGCCTCGAACTCAGTGATCCTCTTACCTCTACCTCCCAAGTGCTGGGATTAACAGGATGTGCCACCATACCCGGCTTCTTGCTAAGTTGCCCATGCTGACCTCCAACTTGCAGGCCTTTCCCCTACACTCTGGGAACTGAGTTTACAGGTGCACACCTCCCTACCTGGCTTCATCCTTTGTCTTCTCTTTCTTATATTTATTCAGTGACCAAGTTATGGCCTCTGCCTCCTTTCTAACTTTAATGTAGCCTCTTAAGCCATCTCAAGCCATCCTCTACTGCTGCAGAGAGGGATCTTTCTAAAAGGACAGTATCTCCCTCAGGGTGAAGCCTAACCCCTTTGGTACAGCTTTCAAAGCCTTTACCTGTCCCTGCTGGATAAATATCCATTGTGTCTACATACAGTGTTTATCTGTTCATCTGTTGACAGACACCTGGCTATTGTGGATAGTACAGGAATAAATATAGTTGTAGTGTGTTGACTTAGAGTCCTTCAGTTATTTACACAGGAGTTGGGTCATATGGTAGTTTTACTTTTTATTTATTTTTTTTTTGGATTTTCGAGGTAGGGTCTCACTCTAGTCCAGGCTGACCTGGAATTCACTATGTAGTCTCAGGGTGGCCTTGAATTCATGGCAATCCTCCTACCTCTGCCTCCTGAGTGCTGGGAATAAAGGCGTGCACTACCACGCCTGGCTTTTACTTTTTTGAGAAAACTCCATGCTGGTTTCCATAGTGGATAGACTAATTTATGTTTCTACCAGTAGTGACTGGGTGAGATGGAATCTCAATGTAGTTTTATTTGAATTTTCCCTAATACCTAAGGATGCTGAGCATTGTTTATTGGCCATTTGTATTCTTTTGGGAACTAAAAACCTTTTTTATAAAGAGAATAAATGGGGGTCTGATGTCTACCATAGTAAAAAGTACCTGCCTTTTGCACAGGTACTGGGAAATGAGAGAGCAGCGCACTCCCACCCTGAGAGGCAAGCTGGTTCAGAAGGCCGACCAGGAGCAGCAGGACCCTCTGGAGTACCTTCAGTCTGACGAGGAGGAGGAGGAGAAGAGCGGTGCCCAGCGCCGGCTGCAGGAGCAGCGGGAGCGGCTGCATGGGGCCCTGGCGCTCATCGAGCTGGCCAATCTGACCGGGGCTCCCCTCCGCCAGTAGCCCACACACTGACTCCACTGTACAAAAGTACTGCCCAGCATACTTACAAAGTAGATCCTGGGGCATAAGCTAAGCACCTTATCTGCTTATCATAGGCTGCTATTCTGTAGAAATTCATGAAGAATGTCATTGCCCCAGAAAAAAGGGGTGAGAGAGAATTGCACTTTTTTATATGGAAATGGATTTGATGTAAAGTTTAAAATATTTTGTAAATATGGACTGCACAGTACAGGGTAGAAAACTACATATTGTGTGGGAAGCCAGATTTTGCAAGTTTAATGCATTCGTTGGAAGCAGTTCTCACCGGAAGCACTTTGTGAATAAGACGCATGTAAAAACAGAATGGTACAAACAGCCAAAGAAGGTTGGAAGAGAATATTTACAAGATCATTTTTAACAATGTATTTTTGTGTGTGTGACAATACTGTAAACGCTGAAGCAGGCAGGGAAAAGATATATGTATAAGATGCATATTTTTAAATTGCAAAATAGCTTTCCCAATAAGGCTGGAGAAATGGGAGGCTGACTTTGGTAAGGTGCAGTAAGTTATGGATGTGGAAGAAAATATGTATTTGAGTATCTTGGTAAGATGGACAGTGGTTCAGAATTTTCAAAATTGGAGTAAAGTCAGTCTTATTCTTTCTTTCTGGGGCTTTATAACTCACTATAATGTTTCAGTTTGAAAAGCACTTGTCATCCCTGGCATGTTTACTTGGGACCTTTTGCACACTTCACATTGCTCATTTGCTGGAACTGAGTGATTAATCTTGCAAAGTCTAGGTAACATGGTAATTGGTGTATATGTGTATATATACCAGTTATATGTATTATGGGCCCTGTGATGAGAGTTGGCACTTGTGTTTGTATTAATAAAAGGGACACCTGCAGGGTTGTTTTGTAGTGAAATGTTTTAAGTCTTGTTAGTAAACACTAAATTTTAATTGTATTGCTTATTTAGAGTTATTAGCAAATGGAAGCCTTCGTATTTATATTTTCAGTGCGTAATGCCACCTTCCTGCTTTCCTTCTGAATAACATGCCAAGCTATCTTGTGTTCATTCAATGTAGCTATCAGTTAAACACTTGAGTGAATATTAGCTACTCAAATATGTAGGCTTCTGGAAGACTGTTAACTGCAAGTGTATTGTGTATAGTGGTTCTAAGCCATGTTTTTCCAAATCGATGAAGTTATTAAACACCACTTTATGTAATGAGGCATGAGCAGAAGAGCTGAGCAATCCACCTCCTGCGTGCAGGAAAGACCTGTCACCTTAGCTCTTGTTATAAGCCAAACTAAATGATATGCAGAGCATGGAGAGCTACAGATTGCTTAATTGGAGGAAACTTCAGGAAATGGGAAAGATGGACTCTTGGGTGCCTTTTCTCCGAGTTGAGGTAGTATCCTACAAATGTAGTTTATACACAATCTAGAGTGTAGACTTGGTGATCCAAAAGCCCACTGTGTTGCAGTACACAGGTAGTTGAAATGTGTAGCGGAGGGGAAAGGAGTATGTAAATGTCTTGTCGAGAAGCGAAAAGTGTGAAACTGAAGATAAGATAGTTAAAAATAATGTGTATGGTGAGGACATACTTTAAAAATGTAATTCCTCTGTACAGTAAATTACAAATCTTTAGGGATTTTTTTGTAATAAGAGAATTTATATTTGTAATGGTTTTAAAATTTTTGTTTGTAATCTGGTGTGTAGAATTTCAACTTGGAGCACTTGTAAGTATGGTAAGAAAGACCATAGCATCTGAACATTCTTGGTTTGGATTCAACATTTTCTCTAGAGTTTTCTTTCCTCTCAGATGAGCAGGAGTGTAGGAACTGTAGAGCAGCACTCATCAGTCTTGGGAAATGCAAATTGGATAAAGTTGTGTAAAGGAGGGCAGTACAAATTTTAAAAATACAAATATTTGCCAGTTCACAAATGTTAAATTTAAGGCCTTCAAAAGTAAGGTTTTTGTTTGTTTGTATGTTTCTCCAGTTGGCTTTTGTCAACTGAATAGTTATATTTACAAATATTTTTTATTTGTATAATTGGAACAGTTTAAGAAATTATTACAACTGCTTACTATAAAACTCATTTTAAAGGGTTCTTTGATATAAGCTATATATGTGGACAAAGTACATTGGCATCAAATATTTGAGGTGTGTTAAGACTGCTTTTTGTTTTAAAAATGTGGTTTACATTCAGAATTTTGAAGTGTTTTATGCTTCACACAGTGAGCTGGTTTGGCAGAGTTGGCAGCATAAAGTGAACTTACTGTCATTTTAAAAGATGGCTTTGAATAAAAGTTTATTTTAATTTAAAGTTAAAACACAGTTATTATTGAAGTTTTTATAGTTATTTTCCTTTCCAAAATATAACCAGACTGGGGAGATGGCTCAGCGCTTAAAGGCTTGCAAAACCTTCCAGCCTAGGGTCAATTCCCTAGTACCCATGTAAAGCCAGATTCACAAAGTGGCGCATGTGTCTGGAGTTTGCAGCAGCAAGATACTTTGGTATGCCTAGATTCTCTTTCTGTCTCTCAGTAAATAAAAATTAAAACTATTAAAATATAGATATGTAGTAACCATGATATCAAATAGCTAAAAGTTAGAAACATGACCTGCAATGCTACATTCTTCCATCAGCATTATTTTGTTTTTGTGGTACTGGGGTTTGAACCCAGGTCCTCACAAATGCTAGGTGACCACTCTGCCACCTGAGCCCCAGCTCCATTATTATTTTGGTAATTTTATTTCAATTCAGTCTTACCTCAGCATCTTTTCTGTGGCGTATAAATTCCTATTTTTTAAAAATTATGACCTTGAGTCAGGCGTGGTGGCGCATGCCTTTAATCCCAGCACTCGGGAGGCAGAGGTAGGAGGATTGCCATGAGTTTGAGGCCAGCCTGAGACTACATAGTGAATTCCAGGTCAGCCTGGGCTAGAGTGAGACTCTACCTTGAAAAACTAAAAAAAAATTATGACCTTTTAGATTACGGATCTTCAGCCTCCTTGTCTGGTTCATTATTATAGTGTTAAAAGTATTAAACTATTAGCTGGGTATGGTGGCACTTTCTAATCCCAGCACTCGGGAGGCAGAAGTAGGAGAATCGCCTTGAGTTCGAGGCCAGCCTGAGAATACATAGTGAATTCCAGGTCAGCCTGGGCTAGAGCAATATCCTATCTTGAAAAACAACCCAGAACAAAAGTATTCAACTATCCAGTCCTTAAACTAAGCCAATGGGGAGTTGCAACTTCACATATTCTCAGTGCTTGTTTGGGTTTCCTTTAGCTTCGGTTATTTTTGGTTGATCTTCATTTGAGTACTTGTGATGGCCAAGGTCACCTTGTCCTGGCTTGTGCAAGAGTCTCAAGTAGGGGCTGGGCTCAGTAGGTAAGAGTGCTTTCCATGCAGGCTTGAGGGCTTGAGACCACCTGAGGCAATTCCTTAACAGCCTGTAAACCCAGTCCTGTGGGGGGGATGCAGGGGGGATATGGAGACTCACTGGGGTTCACTGATGGAGGGCCTCTGTCTCAAGGAAACGATCTTGTGCTTCTGCATATGCGCATGTCAAAAATGACGTTTTAGTGAGTTGTGGAGTGGGATTTTAATATTGATTTAAGGTCCAAGAAGTGCATATATATATATGGAGCAAATTAAACTATTAAAAGTGACTGTTCTGGGACCAGTGCTAGGCTATAAAAGTGACAGTAGTTTTGCAAACGCGTATTTGGACTGCTGCTGGAAACAACTTTTGGGAAGAAGTTATCCAAAATCATGAGTTTTTGGACTTGGGTGCCATTGTTTTCTTCTAGGTAATTTGAGCCCTTCTGGCCAAAATCTTCAGGGCTAGCTAAGACCCCACAGCTCTGTGTTAGTTCTAATCAGGACTGGGAATGTTTCCAAGCTTGTCTGGTGCCTGCCAGAGGCAAATAATTCCAACATCCATGCAGTAAAGCTTAAATTATATTTAACTGGGAATCTTTAGCATTTCTGAAACTAAACTTTGAAAGTAATAGTTTAAGTGGAAAGCAGGAGACTTGAAGAGAATGGGGCGGTGGATCCTGCCTCCCATTGGAGAGTCCCTTCCTAGGGACAAGGAGGGAGAGAGGACAAGCCGAAGAGCTTCACTCCTACCCATTTACTTATCCAAAGAAATGAAAGCCAGGGACTGGGGAGGTGGCTCAGCGCTGGAAGGTGCTTGCTTGCAAAGCCTAATGGCTTGGGTCCAATTCCCCAGTCCCCACTTAAAGCCAGACACACAAAGTGGCACATGCGCCTGGTGGCTGGAGGCCCTGGGGTGCCTTCTCTCTGTCAGTCAAGAAAACTTTTCTTTAAAGAAGAGAGAAAGGAAAACTCACTCGTCCGGCCATGTTTCTGGAAGCACTTTTCATGGTCTGCGCTTACGGAAGTGTTCTGTTCGGTCCGGGTGGATTTCACTGGCTGTAATGTACACGTGAAACAGACAGACAAAAGACAAACCGGGCGCTGCCCGGGGGCGGGCCGAGGTCCGGGGTTCGCGCCG